>NW_019014259.1:0-34994 GCF_000150535.2 Carica papaya | reverse complement strand
TGGCCGAATACCATCTTCATCTTATATCCATGTGCCCCCTAGCTTTTTCTTATTCTAATTTAGTTTCCTTATGGCAAACACCATTATTAACATTTAGGCTCTATGCGCCCTTAGATTTTTCTTCTTCCCATATTTGTCCTTCCCACCTCTCCCTCTTCCCCTCCTTTTCTTTTTTTTCTCATGACCCGACAATCTCTTTCTCTTCTTTTTCTTCAGTCACTAGAAACCCTAGGGTCTCTTTTCTTTGACTTAAAGAAACAACACCGTTTAGGTATAGGGCCATAAAATGGGTTGGGAGAAGAATAAAAAAAGAAAGCATCAGAAAAGAAAAATTGAGAAAAAATAGTGAGATTTGTTTTGGGCTAGCAGAATGGAAAATGAATAGAAATGAAGGAAAAGAAAAGAGCCCAACTCTACCTTCTCTTTTTTCTTTCTCTTCTTTCCTTTTTTTTCTACTTATTTTGTTTGTCCTCTATGTTGTTTTGTTAATTTGTGTATTTTCTTAATTTCTTAATTTAATTTTTATGTTCTCGACTGATTTTTTGTAATCATATGATTTTTTAATATAATTATTATTATAATGATAATAACATTAATGACAATAATAATGATAAAAATAAATATAAATAAACATTAAGTAACAAGGACATTTAGCTTCTTTAATTTAAGTTTTCTCTAAACTTTAACTTTTTATTAAAAATTATTTTTTATACTTAAGATCGGAAGAATTGAGGTATAATAGATATAACTTTATCTTTTATGACTGACTAGATTAATGGTTAAGTTGATGAAATGAGTCAGTTTTTATTTTCGCTTTCTTTCAATTTATATTTATATTGATTGTAAACCATGACATGTAATGGCCATTATAAACCATATGTATATATTATGATGGAGATGTAAAATTATCTTGATTCTCAATAAAAACAATCACCACAAAAGCTAGGTATTTTGTAACAAAATTTCTTCTAATGAGGAAATTCATTGTCTAAAATTACAATTTTTTTAGTGTAACCTTCCAATCCTATGAAATCTTATATGGACAAGTCTTGAAACTATCATAGTCAACCTTTCAATAATCACTTTGAAAAATATAAAAAGATCGGACTCACATAATGTAATCCTTTAGTTTAAGTAACTATAAATTCTAACATTGTTGAAATTCCTAGAAGCCATATTAAATCAAAATTACAAAGATATAAAATACATATATGGTTCTTTTATTTTTTGGTTAAATATATAACAACAATATCAAATTTGTAAAGATAGAAAAGATGAGTATAATTCTTTTTTATTTAAATTTAGATTTTTCTCTTCATAAATAACGAAAACATTCAAATCTTCTACAATATTTTTATCCATAGTGAAAATATAGTTGTATGAATTAGTTGTTAAAATGAGTCAAACACATTCAAGTTGGTAAAAAACAAATTACTGGAGTAAATACAAGAATTGTTGAGAGACCAAAGCAATCAAGACTCTATCAGCAGCTTATCCACACACATTAGTACCTTATTTTTCTGGTGTTGAGAGACCAAAGCAAGCAGGACTCTATCAGTAGCCTACCCACATGCATCGACAGCTTATCTTTCTAGCTTTTGTATTACTTGTACAACAATAGTTTGAATTCAAATGATTGCTATTATCAGCCCTTGACACATGGCCTTCCTCTATATAAATACCAAATGTCATCACACAAATAAATAAGAAAATCTCTCCTTCTTTCAGCTCCATTTACATGGTATCAAAGGGTGGCTACACCTTCAGCCATAATCAATGCAAACCCGTCAATATAATCCCACCACTCTTTTTCAATTAAGCTCACAAACAAGAATTACCTTTCCTAGAAAACTTAATTTCTCCCACTCTTAAATTATCATAACTTAACCAAGTTTGTTGATGGCTCAGAGAAAGCTCCACCCAAAACAATACCTGATTTGAATAAACCTAAAGAACACATTCTGAATCCTGAATATCAGACATGGTTTCAAAGAGACTAGATGTTGTTATGTTGGCTTTTATCTTCTCTATCAGAAGAAGTATTTCCATATGTAATCGGGTTGAAATCTTCCTATGAAGTATGGTCTGCTTTGATGAATTCATTTGGCTCCCATTCCTAAAATTGACAATTGCAACTTAACATGTAGTTTTTACAGCTAAAGAAGAACGACCTCACTGTATCTCTGTATCTTCATAAGGTAAAATCCTTAGCTGATGAACTTACATTAGCTGGTCGCAATTTGACCCTATCTCAAACCCAACAAATTACTAGACCTTTAACACGTCACCAAATTCAACAAACTACCACTCCAGCCAATGCCAACAGTGTCGCTACCATGCACCATGTTAAATATGCAATCTCAAAAATCACACAGCAGACTATTGCCGCAAATGCTATGATCAGACCCCTCAACGTCAAGGCCATCGCCAAGCTAATTTAGTATAAACCTCAAATGTTGTTGTTTTCACTCCATGGATAGTTGATGCTGGAGCCAATTACCGTGTCACAATCCATTTATCATTGCTGCACATTGCTGATACTTATGGAGGTTCTGATCAGATAAAAGTCACAAATGGTGAAGATTTACATATTGATCATATTGGTTATGGTTTGCTTGCTCACTAAAAAAATACTTTTAAATTAAAAGATGTTTTGCATGTTCCCTCTATATCCCCAAAGTTACTTTTAGTTCATAAATTTTGTCATGACAACTACTATTTTATTGAGTTTTGGCCTTCTATATTTTATGTCAAGGATCAGGTGACTAAACAAACACTTCTTCAGGGATGAGATAAGGATGGGTTATACCTTTGCCCAATCAACCGAATAAGGTGGCTCACGTTGTAACTCTCACATTTTTCAAACAACAAGGAATTCTTCATTGTGTTGCTTGCCCCCACACACATGAGCAAAATGGAGTTTCGAAACAAAAAATCAAACACATAGTTAATTCTAGCCTAACGTTACTTGCACACAGCAAAGTACCTGTAAGTATTGTCATATGCGTTTCAATAATATGTTTTCGCAATTAATTTATTGCCTACTCCAATTCTTAAAAACATCAGTTCATATCAAAAACTATTTGCAAAAATGTACAATTCATAGCATTTGCATCCTTTTGGTTGTCTTGTGTTTCCTTTTTTACGACCATATCAAAAACACAAATTCTCTTTTAGGAGCATTCTGTATGTCTACTTCCGATTCTCAACTTTACACCTTGGCCATTTATGCTTGAATTTGGAGACGGGTCGCATTTATGTAGCCCACCATGTTACTCTCGATGATAGTTAGTTTTCTTATCATAAAGCTCAGAGTTGCAACTCTGAATCACATCCTACAAATACTCTGTGGCTAAAGGTTAGCACGTCCCTTGTTCTGTCCCACAATAATTTACATGTGTCCCCTATTTTATCATTTAATTCTCCTAATATCACTAACCTTGAATTATCTCAAAATTCCTCGTCTCAGAGTCCTACTCAATTGCTATCATCACCACAAAATTTGTGTCCCACACTAAACCAACCACCTGTTCAGTGCTCCCTTGCATCTCAAATACCTAATGTTAATCTTCTTGACCATTTTTCACACTACAATCAAATAGATAATCTACCCGACTCCATCCCTCTCATATCGGATTGTACTCATACCATGAACCTCCGGCCTTCCACCATAACTAAACAACATGCCCACCTTGTCACCCATTCAACAACATCTTCTCCTAAATCCACTTCTTCTAAATTGTCTTCTCCTAAGCCCAATTATCTCACTGTTGAACCAATTACGTACAATCAAGCCAAACATTGCACTGAGTGGTAACAAGCCATGACCACTAAGATCAATGCTCTTGCTTCTAATGATTTTGATGATCGACAAAAAATGGGTCGTTTGCATTGAGAAGAAAGTTGATGGTACTATAGAATGTTACAAGGCACCACTTATTGCGAAGGGGTATCATTAACAGTTTGGTGTTGATTATCAGGAAACTTTCAGTCCCAACGACAATTCGGATAATTTCATCTTATGCTACCACAAAGAATTGCCCACTCTGTCAATTAGATGTTATTAATGCTTTTGTTCATGGTTTTCTCACAGTTGATATGTTCATGAATCAACCTAAGGGATTCATTGATGCAAATCATCCAAATCATGTTTGCAAATTAAAACGCTCTCTTAAGACTTAAATAAACGCCTCGCGCTTGGTCTGACAGGCTTCGTCAATTTTTAATGACACTTGGTTTTCATTCTTCCAAGGCTGACTCTTCTCTTTTTATATTTTGTCAAGGTGCTACAAACATCTTCCTTCTTGTTTATGTCGATGACATAATCATCATAGGTTCATGTGAAGTTATTGTGAAAAGGGTCATTCTACAGTGTGAGTTTTCTATCAAGGACTTGGGTGAATCATCCTATTTTTTTGGTATACAAGTGACTCGTTCTAGCTCAAGATTGGTCTTATCGCAACAAAAATTTCATGACATCCTTGATCAAGCGGGAATGATGGAATCAAAGGGCTATGTTACGCCAATGGCTGTTACTCCACTATTGTTTAAAGACGATAGCTCGCCTTTGCCAGATATTTTTTATTTCATAAACTTGTTGGCACACTTCAATACGCTATGCTGACCAAACCAGATATCTTTCCCAGTGAATAAAAATTTTCAATTCATGCATTCCCCCACCAAACTTCATTGGAAAGCACTCAAACATTACTTAGATACTTGCGATCCACCATCAATCTCAGTGTTATTTTTTCAGCAGCATCAAATATTCAACTTCATTGCTTCACTGATAGCGATTAGGCAGGAGATCATGATGATTATCAGTCAACGAGTGGTTATGCAATAAACATGGGTTGTAATTTAATCTCCTGGGTATCCAAGAAACAACCAACGGTGTCCAGATACTCCATGAGAGTGAGTACAAGGCGATAGCGAATAGAACAACTCAATTGGTTTGGTTATGCAGCTTGTTTTTTGGACTTGGCATTTCCGTTCCAAGTCCATCGATACATTAGTGTGAGAATATTAGAGCAATTTATCTCTTTGCTAATCCAATTTTTCATGCTCGCACGAAGCATATTGAAGTAGACTGCCACTTTGTTAGATAACAAGCCACTGTAGGTCTTTTGACTGTTAAATATATCACTATTTCAAATCAAATAGGCGATATATTTACCAATCCTCTACCTACACAGCAGTTCCTTTTCCTCCTAAGCAAACTTCAACTACAACCCTAGCCGGCATCAGTTTGACGGTGGATGTTGAGGATCAAAGCAATCATGACTCTATTAGCAGTCTATCCGAACACATCAGCAACTTATCTTTCTGGTGTCGAGAGACTAAAGCAAGCAGGACTCTATCAGCAGCCTACCCACACGTATCAGCAGCTTATCTTTCTAGCTTTTATATTACTATTACAATAATAGTTTGAATTCAAATGATTGTTATTATCAGCCCTTAACACACGGGCTTCCTCTATATAAATACCAAACTTCATAACACAAATAAATAAGAAAATCTCTCATTCTTTCAGCTTCATTTACAAGAATAACTCTATAAGCCCATGGTTTTGGATACATCAAAACTGTACTTTTACAATTATTTATATATAGAAAAAATTTAAAATCAAATATGCAACATCACACATTTATTTTATAAGATATAATACTACAATATACTCTTTGGCCATAATACAATTTTTTTTTTAAAATCTCAATTATTGATATTGGTCCATATAAGACAAAATATTTACAAAACAAATATCTAAATGAACCTATAAGAATATATATATATATATATAGTTGGTAAATATTTGAATTATTTTATAAAAAAATATTTCTTGTTATTTTCTTATATGTTTATGGTAGTAAAAATCCAATAAAATTAATTCTCCAACATATCCTCTGAAGGAAATATGACATTTTAAAAATTAATTTAATAATTTAAAATTTATTTTGATATTGTTGTAGGGTAAAACTACATAATCATCTCTTCACAACAACAAAACAACAAAATTTGTAAGGTTAACCATTGTTATTATTTCTCGCTGTGATGGTGATAGTGAAGATATCAGAAGCAACAAGAAAGCTCAAATACTTGATGTAACGACCCCATAAATTAAAAGAAAACGTATATATATAAAAATTCTAAGTGTGGAAGTGAAATAAAATATTTTGATTAACATCCCTTACACAATAACCAAAACGTATTAAACGTATGAAAGAATAAGCTAACTAAAGTAAATACTAGAAATGAATACTATAAGCAAAACTATAAAATATTTAGGCATCTACTCGCCGTTTTCCTGCGGAACGGGCTCGGGAACCAAATCCTCCTGATCTGAAATGGTTAAGTAAGGAATAAACTACACTAGCCTAGTAAAGATGTCACACTATCTCACTGTCATAGAAATAAAGGTTGGTAGAAAACAAAAACGACCAATGGAGCATAATTTATAACAAATTCATTTATCAATAATAAAACCCTTTAATGTCCACTTACCTCGGTGAGATTCATAAAAATAACTTATGAAAATAATAACATTATAATATCATGAAATCATACGCACTCTGTAACATAACACATGTCATACTTTAATATTTCAATTATCAGGCAACAAATTTCCTCTTTTACCAGCCTACCAGTATCCATGGGGATCCATAGGGGTCCCTGCTACTCGTGAACCATTTACATTAATAACTTAACTCTAGGGTCGTCCCCATACCCCGTCCGGTATGGGCGCCAAAACCATAAACCTCAATACCCCGTTCGGTATGAGGGGTGAAGTGGGTTGTCCCCATACCCCGTCCGGTATGAGCGCCAAAACATTTAAAATCTACATACCCTGTCTAGTATGAGAGACAACGTTCCCGGTAGGGTTCCCTATGGACCCGGTCCGTCCACCATCTCCCAGGATATCTAGTGAGGCTGTCGACTTATCCACTTATTAATTCACATACCTTTTCTATTCTTTTCTTAGTTTTCTGTTTCTCTCATAATCATGAATATTTAAACCAGTAACGAGCATCCAACAATGCAAGCATATCATCGGATTCACAAAATTAAGCAGTAGTGAAGTAAACAGTGATTCATGCATTCAAAACCATAAAATAAATAGATCGGACACCATAATACCTTTAAAACTGTAAAATAACTAAAATAGCAACTGACCAAAAATATATCAGATTCGGGCTCCATTAGTAACCTTAATCAATTATACATATCTATTGATTCATAAAATACTGTTTTATCATTTATTAAGCTTTAATGCCGTGATAGGATATGGGGTGAGAGATCCTTACTTGATTTGAAGTCTAAAATTGGTTTTTCACTGTACCTACGGGCAGTCCCTAGATTCCCTGAATTTTTCTCCGAGAACTGAAACACACTTCCAGTACCTGCACATGTCCCTAAAAAACTCCAAATCAGACTCAGGGCCTCCTCAACCAATTTCAGAATTCTGACTTGGCGGCCCCGCCGCCCACGGTGGCGATCCGCCTCGGGTTGGCTGTTTTCGGCCGTTTCAGGCTGAATTCAGCCAAACTAGCACCAGTTCCTGCGAGGAAACACACGTAGAGCCCTCGGTGGGCCAAAAAATACAAAAAACTGAGGCTTATTGGCGGCGGAGCTCTCGGGTGCGGCAGCTCCTCCGACATGAGTTGCAATTTGGCATTTTGCTCCGGTCAACCTGTAGAGGAAAGGACACTGGTCACAGTGGTGTAAAAATTACATTGAACGGGAATCGGGAAGGGCCTCATCGGAGACAAAAACTGAGAAAACTCACGGCGGAATTTTTCGGCCAATTGGCCAGTGGTTTGGCTCCAATTTGGCCACAAGTGGGTTCAGCATTAAAATCCGAACCAAGGGGAGAAATTTTACCTCGTTTGGCGGCCGAAAAGTACTCCGGTGCGGCAGCGGGTAGCGGTGGTCAATTCCTCTAGTGGCTGGGTTGTCTTCTCCGGCAAGGGCTCTGGCAGCTAGGGTTTGGGGTTGGGTGTGGATGAGATTATTTATAACCTTTCCATTTTAATCTTAGCCATCCATCACGATTTAATCTGGACCGTCCGATCGCGATTAAATTGGAAATGAATCTGGGCCATCCATAGCAATGCGATTTGGGCCATCCATGCGTGATTCAATCTGGGCCATCTGAACGCGTGCAATCTAGGCCATTCGCATGCGCGTTTGATCTGGGTCGTCCGTGCGTGCGGGAATGGAACTCAGCCGTCCGATCACGCGCACGCGGATCACCCACGTGACTCCGTTCTGCGTAGCCTCCCCCATCAGCGTCTCTGCCACGCGGCGTGTCCTGGTTGGCCGGAGCTGCTGACATGGCGCAATTTTTTTAAATTGTATTTTGACCCCCAGTTTCTAATTTTCTTTTCAAAAATACCCCCAGAATCCGAATTTTCACCCATTTTTTCCAAAATTATTTTCAATTAAACTCCAAAAATAATTTTACCCATTTTTATCATTATTTTTATTTTTATTTCTATTTAATTAAATTAAACTAAATGAAAACCATATATTATTACTTAAATAAATCAATTATAAAAAATAAAAATAAAATAAAATGAAAATAATTCCAATAATAATAATAATAAAAGAATCAAGGTGTTACACTCGATACAACGAATGTTTATATCTATTGTCCGAATAGATATGTCACTTAAAGATTTGTCATATTTGTATAAAATATCTTGTATACAGTTTTAATTTATTTTGAAAATTAAATATATATTAGTTTAGTTAATTTCTCTACATATATAAATTATGAAATTAATATTGATGAATAGTAGCCTCTCTATGGCCATATCTAACAACCACTTTATATCCATATGCAAGAGTCGAAAATTATAAGTACAAATGAGATATCAAAGTACCTTGAAGTTGAATCTCTCGAGGACTTGTTAAATGCTCCAAGAACTTTTATGCAAGAAGAAATTTATGAGGTGATCTTTTTTTTTTCTACTTAGAAGTTTAAGAAGGTTTGGTATTTTAATATGCATATATTTTCTTGAATAAACATAATATACAATTGAAAAGATTTCTATAATAGACATGTTTAGCTTCCATAATTAAATAACTAAGAAAATTACCATATATATTACTTACTTCATTTAATTGTATGCAGCAACTTTTGTGTGTATACATATCCATATATATTTGCATATATATATATATATGTATATTCACAAGTGAATAATACTTTATATAAATATATAGGTATATAAGGTACTTTCATCACTAAGATTCTTCAATGACTTGTTTATACATCTAGAAGTATACATAAGAAGAAAAGACCTATAAATGTAATTAGTGCATAGTTATAAAAATTTTGCAAAAATACAATATTTATTTAAAACTTTTAGTCTGTGATAAGTGTAATAGATAGGAACAAGAAATACAGTTAGCACATAAATCAAATATAAAGCTTAGACGATATTATTTGTCATATGTGTAAATCCTAATAGTCAATCAAATGGAGGTGATATATATAAAACCAATGAGAATGAAAGCATTTTAAAACACTTTAAACATTATAAAGTTGATCTTGATTGGACTTCAATAATGCCATATAAGCATTTCTTTAAACCTCATAAAAATGTCTAAAGCAATAGTTTTCAATAAACCACACCTCATTATCTTTGTTGTAAATGATATATGTATAACTAGTTTTTGAGAAGTAGCATGTTACCTAACACAAAATGAAAATTCAATTCTATGTATTTTATTTATTATGGATTAAAGGACAAATATATTGTGTTGTTGATGGTATCATGTCACACGATAAGTAGTTTAGAAAAATTAATTTTGAGTTCTTGAAGAAGAGATTATAACCAAATTAACTTAGCACGAAATTATTGATGGGGTTTTTTTTTTAAATCCTCATATTGATCACTTTCAGTTTTGGATAACACTAAAGTAACAAGTATAGATAAATTCTTAATTATTCTTTTTGTGATATACACAATCAATTCGTATAGAGAAGGCATATAGAAGTTATATTAAGAATTTAAATATCCGTAAAGTTGATCTCATTAATGACTCATCATCTAGCAAGACAGATAATGTTAAATAAAATCTGAGGTGTGCTTGGAATTATATCATGTAAAAATTAATAATTAAATTTTTATTATCATATAAAACTAATTTTTACAATCTATCTGTAGGTACTTCATAGAAGTCTCGATCAATTAAAGGTAACTAAAGTTCAACATTTTTTTCATATGAGAAAAAGTTCAAGGATGCATGCTGTTATAGTGAAGACATTGATCAACAAGAACCTCATGAGGTAATTTTACCTTCTCTACTAAATAATAGTTTCTATACATGGTTTTCTCAATATTAACCAACATGCATGAGATATTAGTTTTTTTAAAAAAATTAAGTAAATACTTTTATTAATCAGGAAATCAACAATACATATAAATATGTCGAAGAGGACTAGGTAAACACATACAAATATTTTTTATTTATTTGTCTACATGTATGTATATATTCGTATCTTTCAAAAACTTTTGGCAATAAAAATGCTAAATATGTATAGGGAATACCTTATAATAAAATAAAACAAAAAGTTATTGTTGTATTTGTGCTCAAGACTTTTAATCGAAGGGTATTTTTTTTAATTATCAATCTGTATATATATACAGATTAACACATATATTTTTTTATTTATTTGTTCAGATATGTGTATATATTCATATTTAAAAAAAAAATTGGTAATGAAAGGCTAAATATGTATCAAGAATATCTTTATAATAAAATAAAACAAAAGTTATTATTTTATTTGTGCTCAAAATTTTTATAAAAGGGTATTTTTTTAATTATCAATATGTATATATATACGAAAATATTATACTATTACAAATTTATATATATATACACACACATAATATATAAGGCTTAAGATAAAATTGTAATTAAAATAAAAAAACTAGTTGTTATTAAATAATTGCATATTTTTTTACTTTAATTTGTCAGATTTATTAGTGGGCAAAGGGAAGGGACTGAAAGAGGAAAAAAATAAAAAAGATATGTAGATGGGTGGGAAAAAAATAAGAATTAATAATATGTCTCTTATCCCTATGAGGTCTTCCTCCATTAGCAGGTTTTTTTGGAAAACTCCATTTATTCTGGTGTGGATGGCTGGCAGGCCTATTTTTCTTGGTTTCAATGGAAGCATTGTACTCCATTTGCGAGGCTGTTGGTGACTAACGAATTACAAATATTTCTCTATACACCGATTGACAACTTTAGATTGCCCATCTGTCTGCGGGTGGTAAGAGGAGCTCATCTTGAGCTAGGTTCCTGAAAGCTTGAAGAACTGTTGCAAGAAATAACTGATGAATATTGGATCTCGATCAGTTACAATAGATCTAGGCATGCCATGCAATTTTACTACATTATCCACAAACTTCTCTATTACAGTCTTTGCTGAGAATGGATGAGATAGAACAACAAAATGAGCAGACTTATTGAGGTGGTCGACTACCAAAAAGATGACAGTTCTCCCATTGGAAGGTGAAAGTCCTTTGATAAATCCATTGTGATATCATCCCATACCAGACACAGAATTTAAAAAGGTTGCAGAAGTCTTGTAGGGGAAAGGGTTTCCACCTTTGCTCTTTGGCATGTGTCATAGGCTGAGACATATTGGTAGATTGTTTTGCGCATTGTGAGCTAGTGAAATTGTTGGGCTAGGCATATTTAAGTTCTAAGTGCACCTGAATTACCACCCCATGGAGAGTTATGAAATTCTTGTAATAACTGCTTACTAATCTTTGTATCTGGAGGTACCACTACCCAGTTCTTATAGTAGATTTGCCCAGTTCGTTCTGTGTATGGTTGTCCTAGTTTTTTGGAGGTAAGTTTCTTGAGTTTCTGCATATAAGGGTGCTCAAGTGCTATCTTTTAAATGTTGTCCTAGATATTACAGTGGGGAACAGATAGGCTATGCAATACAGGACTTCCTTCTTTACTAGAGAGGCATCCGCGGCAGAGTTTTCCTTCTCTGATTTGTAGAAGATCTCATAGTCATACCCGAAGAGCTTGGACATCTATTTCTGTTGTTCTAGGGTAGTGATGCACTGTCCTAGAAGATATTTGAGACTTCTTTGATCTGTCTTGATGAAAAATTTATGGCTAAGGAGGTAGGGTCTACAGAGTCATACAACCATAATTATTGCTAACATCTCTTTTGCATAAACGGACCAGGACTGCTTTGACATTCTAAGGGCTCTGTTTATATAGGTTATGGGTTATCCATTTTAAGTAAGGACAACCTTGATTCCTTCTCCTGAAGCATCAGTCTCAATGGTGAAAGGCTCACTAAAGTTGGGTAAAGCCAATGTCGAGGTGGTGGTCATAGCTTTCTTCAAATTTTTAAATACTTCCCCTACCTCTAGTGTCAAGTCAAACTTCCCTTTGTTTAATAGGTTTGTCAGTGGTTGGGCTAGAATCCCATAATTACACACAAACTTTCTGTAGTACCTGGTTAGGCCTAAGAAGCCTATGAGCTTAGTGATGTTGTTTGGTGGAGGCTAGTGGGTCATAGCTTGAATCTTCTTCTGATAAACTTTTACTTTGTTAAGGGTGGTAATGTGCCCTAGGTATTCTATCTCTTACAGCTCAAACTCATATTTTTTTAGCTTGAGAAAGAATTGATTCTACTTTAAGACTTCTAGTACCTGTCTCACATGATCAAGGTAGAGGGCCCAAGTAGTATTGTAAACCAAAATATCATCAAAAAATAGTAACAAAAACTTACAAAGGAATGGACGGAACATGTCCTTCATGAGAGCTTGGAATGTAGAAAAGGCATTGCATAGGCCGAAGGGCATCACCAAGTATTCATAGTGGCCACTGTGAGTTCGGAAGCCTGTCTTGTACACATCGAGAAGGTATACTCCGACTTGATGATACCCAGTTGTTAAGTCAAGTTTGGTAAAAAAAGTGGCACCATATAGCTCGTTGAGCATGTCATCAATGGTTGGAGTAGGGAAGTGGTCTTTGATAGTGATCATGTTGAGGGCCCTATAGTCAGTGCAGAATCTCCAGGTGCCATCTTTCTTTCGTACGACCAACAGTGGGGATGAAAAGGGGCTGGTGCTGTGTGATCTAGTACAATTATCGAGGAATCTAATTTGTAATAGACCCAAAACAACGTCGTTTTGGGAAAACTGCCAAAACGATGCCATTTTAGGTAAGAAAAAAACCAAAGGCATTCATCTTTGGTCGGGGAAGGAGGAGAGGCAGGGGCGTACACGCCCCTATCACCAACCAGGAAACACGGGAAGGAGACTTGCACGACAAGGAAAAAGAGTCGTGCAGGGCTCCTCCTACTCTTCCTTATAACAACGAAAGGAGGGGAGGTGATTGGTGCTAGAAGAGAGAGGAAGAGAGAGAAAGAGAGAGAGAGAGAGAGAGAAAAAAAAAGAGAGAGAGTAAGAGGGAGAGAGAGAGAGAGGAAAATAGGAACAGGAGGTTGTGACTACCATTAGTCGACAACCGAGAGAGGAGAGGAGGAAAAAAAAGAGGGAGAAGGAAGAAGAAAAGGGGATGTTGCGCACGGTAGTGTGTGGGAGAAGGGAGCGGTCCTCACGATGATTCTAAGCGCATTCAGCCGTTTTGTGACTCCCTCCGGCGCGGTTGTGCCAGATCCGAGGGCACGAGGCATTCTGCCATGAACTTTGGCCATTCTGCAGCGGTGATTGGTAGTGGGCGACAGCGGCGCATGGCGGTCAGATGGTGGTGCGTGTGGAGGTGCACAAACTTCTGTTGGTTGCGCGCGGTGAGTTCTAGGGACCAGGTTCGGGTAGGTGACTTTAAAAAATCCTGATGGTTTACTGTTTTTAAGGTTTATTAATCCTGTTTAATTTTAATATAATAAATTACGTATCTAGTTTATAATTAGGAACAAGTCCAGACATGGGTGTTTGAAATTAGGGGATAACCAGCTCGTTACTAATCTGATACGTATATCACTATAATAGGTTGATCTTGTACATTAGGGATAATTTCATGGGTGAGATTTAAAAAGAAATCAGGTAAGTGCTTACAAATGTAGTTTAATATTTCTAAGATATTAAAACTGTGACGTTTAATAATTGGTGATTAGGCACATGATTCCGACGAGATTTTTCTACTGATTTTTGTGTTCTTATTTATGTTCACTACTGAAATTGCTGATGAATTATTTCGTTATGTTTTGGTAACTGAATTCGTGTATATACTAGTTGCTATGTAATTGGGAGTATATTAGCAGTAGGTAGAAGAGTCTAGGGTGATGAATGGTTATAGTATGCGCGTTATAAGTATAGAATATATTAAATAATAAAAATTAGAAAATTTATTAGTGAGATTAAGAGTATATTAGCAATAGGTAGAAGAGTCTAGGGTGATGAATGGTTATAGTATGTGTGTTATAAGTATAGAATATGTTAAATAATAAAAATTAGAAAATTTATTAGTGAGATTAAATAAATAGATAAACATTAAAAGATTTGAAAAATCCATTTAATCGGTATCACCAAGGGGTGGGTGTATGTGTAGCCTTTGGCATGTGACTGTGGTGAACCCTACCTGTGGATACAACTTTAGCCAGATATGGTAAAGTGATAAAAACTGTGAACTGAATACTATGGACTGCAAACTGTAAACTGTGAACTGGATTGTAACGTACACACGTGGTAGAGAGGATCTTTACTGCTCTCGTTGATACTGACATAAATGACATCACGCGATAAAACTATTTTAATAGAATATAAACTGATATAAATAGATAGGAAGTCACGTGTAATGTTTATGATACTGAAACACTAAATTAGTATCTACTGAACTGCTTACTGTCTAAATCATGATACTAAATACTGAATTATGTTATCTACTGAATTGTTTATGCCATGAGTTATGATACTGAGATGATGGATTCTGAATGTTTATGGAATAAACTTATTTGTAAGGGTTGGTTAATAAATTAAGGTGTATCAAGTATTTTCTGAAGTAAAGAGAAAAGTGTTTCGAACCATCTCCGTCGCCAGTTTTATGTTTTCTACCAACTTGGATAGATTATTCTATTATTTATCGGTTACTTACATGTTTACTGAGCATAGTAAGCTCACCCTATATATTATTCATCTCTTCTATATCAAGATACCCAAAACCTCGCTCCTGAACAGTGAAGGACTTGCTAGGAGATCACTCAATTTTTATTTTAATTTGAACAGTACTTAATATTAAACATTTCCTTTTATAAGTGTTTATTTTAGAGTTTAGATGTGTTTTATAGACACTAGATATATTAAGTTAAATATGCAAGGGATGTACTTTTTATTATTTTAAAATTTGCTGCGCAAAGTATTCCTATAGATTATTTTATCATGATATTGTGTTCATATGGTCAGGACTCTGAATGGGAGTTCGGGCTATCACACTTGGTATCAGAGCACACGTTCTGGGAACTGTCCCTTATGCATGAGACTTAAGGATAGGATTATAGTTGAGAATATAATTTCAAAAAGATAAATCTTAAAACTTTTGCTTGGTGATGTAGGCAAACAAAAATGAGGCAAGGACGACCTCCCATGAAAAGATCTTCTCAGATAAAATTATTATAGGAAGATGTTGATCCTCTTTACAATTTGGTGGAGAGACTCGTTACTGGTCAGCAGGCTAGAGAATAAAGGGAGAGACCTTTCGAATCTTCCCCCTGTTCCTACATGGGAGGACTTTCCTGATCCTCCACCTCCTCATCCGCCTCAATAGGGCTCAACTCTATTAGCGATGGATCTAGGTTATGTTGAGAGGTACAAGCGACTAAATCCAGTCCCTTTTACACGTTCATCGACCTCCTATGATGTTGAAAATTAGCTAAAATCAACTGAATAAGTCTTTTAGGGTTATGGGGGTGACTGATGAACAGAAGGTTATCTTCGCCACCTTTATGCTTGAGGGAGAAGCAGAGCACTGGTGGGAAGTTAAGCAGACTACTCTACCCATGCCCATCACATTGGAGCACTTCTTGGAGGTGTTTAATGCCGAGTATTTCCTCGATCACATTCGTCATCAGAAAGAGATAGAGTTTGCCCAGCTTAACCAGGGAAGCCTCTCAGTCACTAATTATGCTAGAAGATTTACAGAGCTTAGTTGTTACTCTCTTGAGATTATATCTGATGAAGGGAAGTTGGCCCAAAGATTTTAGTGCGGTCTCCGTCCGAAGATTAGGAATCCCCTTATAGTACTGGAGCTTCATACCTATCAGCAGGTTCTGGTCAAGGCACGACTTATTGAGAGTACTATTTGGACCTCTACACCTACAACAAGTAGTTCCAAGCCTCCAGTCCTCTACAAAAAGCCATTCCCAGGTAAGGGCCACTAGAATAAGAGACCTAAGGTAGCTCATCCTATCCCACTGCAAGCTTTGCCAGCCAGACAAGGTCAGAGTTGCGTTCACTGTGGCAAGAATCATGGGAACGTCCTGTGTTACCAGCTCAACAATGCATGCTTCAGATGTGGAAGTACCGATCATCAGATCTGCGATTGCCCCTAGCCTCAGTCATAAGCTAGACCAGCAGTCTCAGGCTGAGTTTATGCCATCATAGCAAAGGATGCAGAAGTTGCTCCCAACGTAATTCAGGGTGCATACCTTATTTTCAAGCACATAACATATACTTTAATTGATCTTGGAGCCACACATTCTTTTGTTTCACATGCATTTGCACCATATTTAAGTGTTGTTCTTGTGTCTCTTGATTTTGCTTTAGTAGTATCTACCCCCACAAATGGTAATATGGCGGCCAGTATAGTTTATAAGTCATGTATTATAGAAGTCGTAGATAAAAAAATTGAGGTAGATTTACTATTATTAGATATTAGGGATTTTGATGTGATACTAGAGATGGACTTGTTAGCAACCTATCATGTTACTGTTAACTGTTACCACAAGAAACTTATATTCAATATTCCTAATCAAGTACCATTTCATGCTAATGACCTTTCATTTTTCTTCTTAATTATTTGCGTATAAGGAAGATAATCTGTTGATTTTAATTTATGTGATGTGATATAACAATCTTAATATGTGATAGATAAGATAAGTAAGGGGGTTGATGTCCAAGAAATTCCAGTAGTCAGGGAATTTCTGGATATTTTTCCTGAGGACCTACCAGGATTGCATGTGGATCGAGAGGTGGAATTTGCCATCAATCTTCAGCCAGGTACTCAACCAATTTCATTGACCCCATATAAGATTATCCAAATTGCAGTGAAGGAGTTGGGGAAGCAGGTTCAAGAATGTTTAGATAAGGGTTTCATTCGATATAATGTGTCCCCTTGGGGTGCTCCAGTCACTTTTACAAAGAAGAATGACGGGAGATTGAGATTGTGCATAGATTATAGGGAGCTGAATAGAGTTACAATCAAGAATAAGTTCCCCCTTTTCCAGAATCGATGATCTATTTGACTAGTTGCAGGGTGCACGCGTCTTTTCCAAGATTGACCTACATTCGGGGTATCGTATGATAAATATAAAAGCCAAAGACATTTTGAAGACAGCTTTTCGAACTAGGTACAAACATTATGAGTTTCTTGTCATACCGTTTCGGTTGACTAATGCACCTGCAATATTCATGGACTTGATGAATCAGACTGTTTTTAGATCAATTTATCATAGTCTTTATCGATGATATCTTGGTCTACTCTAAGAGTAAGGAAGAACATGCTTCGCATCTGGCTCAAGTTTTATAGATTCTTAGAGACAAGAAGTTGTATGCAAAGTTAAGTGTAGTTTTTGGCTCAATCAGGTTACCTTCTTAGGGCATGTAATATCAAAAGATGGTGTATTAGTGGATCCTCGCAAAATTGAGACTGTGTTAATTTGGGAACGACTTACTACGGCCAAGGGTATTAGAGAATTTTTAGGATTAGCTGGATATTACTGCAGGTTTGTGAAGGGATTCTCTAAGATTGTAGCTCCTCTTACTTGACTTACCAAGAAAGACATCAAGTTTGAATGGGATGAAACATGTGAGAGAAGTTTCACAGAGCTCAAGCAACGGTTGGCCACAACTCATGTGCTAGCTTTACCAAATGGGACTTGTGGGTATACTGTATACAATGATGCTTTTTATCAGGGATTAAGATGTGTTTTGATGAAGAATGGGCGGGTCATAGCGTATGGGTCTAGACAACTGAAGACACATGAATAGAATTACCCCACTCATGACTTAGAGCTTGCTGCAATTATCTATGCCCTGAAACTCTAACGTCATTACTTGTATGGGAAAACATTCGAGATCTATACTGATCATAAAAGTTTAAAATATATTTTCACTCATAAGGATCTCAGCATGCGCGAGAGGCGGTGGATAGAACTACTAAAAGATTATGACTGTAAGATCTTATATCATCCAGACAAGGGTAATGTTGTAGCATATGCACTCAACAGGAAGAATATAGGTACACTGGCTTATATGATGGTTTCTGGGTGGAAGCTCTTAGAGGCTGTGTGGGAAATTCAAGTTCATGATCAAATTGAAGGTGTTTACTTGGCCAGTTTGAATGTCAAACCTGCAATACTACAACAGGTTAGAGATGCTCAGTTGACTAACTCTACATTATCAGCCATTAGGAGAAACACAGAGCAAGGTTTGAAGGGAGGGTTCAGAGTGTCAGATGATGGGTTACTCTGATTTAATGACAAGGTGTATGTCCCCATTAAGGATGAATTAAAGAAAGACATTTTGACTAAACCTCACTGCTACAAATTCGCCATGCACCCGGGAAGTACCAAAATGTATTAGAATTTGAGACCTCGATTTTGGTGGAATGGTATGAAAAGGGACATCATTAAATATGTTTCTAAATGCCTTACTTGTCAATAGGTGGAAGCATAACAATAGCATCCTGGTAGACCTCTCCAACCTTTACCGAGTCCCAAGTGGAAATGGGAACACATCACCCTAGACTTTGTGATTGGATTGCCCAAGACCCGAGTGGGATATGGTGCTATCTGGGTGATCGTGGATAGGTTAACCAAGTCTTCCTGCTTCCTAGAAGTGAAGATGACAGACTCCTTGGATAAGTTAACTAGAACTTATGTCTGCGAGATCGTAAGACTATATGGGATTCCAGTTTTAGTGATATTCGATAGAGATCCAAGATTTACCTCTAGGTTTTGGACAAGCTTTCAACAAGCCTTGGGCACCTAGCTATCCTTCAGTACTACTTTTGATCCTCAGATAGATGGTTAATCAGAGAGAACATTCACACATTAGAAGATATGCTATAAGCATATGTTTTAGATTTTGGCGGATCTTGGGATGACCATTTGCCACTGATAGAATTTGCTTATAGCAACAACTACCAAACAAACACTGGTATGGCCGACCCTATAGATCACTAATTTACTGGGGAAAAGTTGGGGAAAGAAAGTTGATTGGCCCATAGTTAGTAGACGAAACTATAGTAAAGATTGCTAAGATCAGGAAGAACATTCAGCTAGTCCAGAGTAAATAGAAAAGCTATGCAGATAACTAAAGAAGGGACTTTGAATTTGAGGTAGGTGACCATGTTTTTTTTAAGATCACGCCTGTCAAAAGCATCAGTAGATTCAAGAAGAAAGGAATGCTAAACCCTCGATTTATTGGCCCATTTGAGGTTTTAGAGAGAATTGGAGCAACTGGCTACCGACTAGCATTGCCCTAGAGCTATCTTGAGTTCACAACGTATTCCACGTATCAATGCTATGAAAGTATAATCTTGATCCATCTTATGTGATGCCTTACAGGCCTATTTCAATTCAGAAGGATCTATCCAATGAAAAAGTTCTTGTCACTGTCTTATACCGAAAGGAGAATGTACTTTGGAATAAAGTGATTCCCCTAGTCAAGATCTTCTGATGGAACCATACTCAAGAGGAAGCCACTTGGGAGCTAGAAACGGAATTTTGAGACAAGTATACCCATCTATTTAATGTTTTGTAATTTAGATTAACTTTATATAAGAATATTTTATATTAATAAATTAAATTGGGAGGATCAAATTTTTTCTAAGGAGGAAGGATTGTAATAGACCCAAAACGACACTGTTTTAGGTTTAAAAAAATAACCAGAGGCGAATGGAAGGAGGAGAGGTAGAGGCGTACACGCCTCTGCTACCAGCCGGGAAATGCAGGAAGGAGATCTGCACGACAAGGAAGAAGAGTCGAGCAGGGCTCTTCCCGCCACTCCTTATAAAAACAAAAGGAAGGGAGGCGATCGATGATGGAAGAGAGAGGAAGAGAGAGAGAGAGAGAGAGAGAGAGAAAGAGGGAGAGAGAGAGATAGGAAAATAGGGGGAGAATGTTGCGACTATCATCAGTCGACAACCAAGAGAGGAGATGAGGAAGAAGAAGAGGGAAAAGGAAGAAGAAAAGGAGGTGTCGAGTGCGGGCGAAGTGGGTGGTCTGCACGGCGATTCGAGACGCTTTTGACCGTTCTATGGCTCTCTTCAGTGCGATTCCACTAGGTTGTGCTGGATCCAAGGGCATGAGGTGTTATGCGGTGAATTTTGAATGATATAATTTACATATAGTTGGTAGGTAATTAAATTGTTTTAGAAAAATATATTTTTTATTTGTTTATTTTTTGTCTATTTATGGTAGTTAAAATCCAATAAAGTTTAGTTTCTAATATATTCTCCTAATTGGAAATGTGCCATTTTTAAATTTATTTTAATGATTTAAAATTTTATTTTGATAGCAATGTGGAGTAAATAAGTAAATTTTCCAATCATACAAATGGTTCTTTCACCGCTGCAACACCTTGTTTATATATGTAGGTTGTGTACAATTGCTCCACAAGTATATATACGAAGAAAAGCCCTACAAATGTAATTAGTGCATAGTGAGAAATTTAAAAAAATAGTTATTATCTTTTCATTGAAAAACACAATATTTATTTAAAATTTCTAATATATGATAAGTTTAATGAATAAGAACTAGAGAGATAATTAGCATGCAAATCAAATATATAAGTTAGGCTATAAATCTTAATACTCCTTCAAATAGAAGTGATAGATAAAACTGATGAGAGTGAGTACATATTAAAACACTTGAAACTTTACAAGGTTGATCTTAGTTGGACCTTAATAACCCCTCCAAACTAGTAATGATGATTCCCATATATTAATTTTTTCTTTAAACCTCATAAAAAATGTTTGAGGCAATAGTTTAGTCAATAAATCCATATCTCATTATCTTTGTTGGAAATGGTATCCATAGCTAGTTTTTTGAGAAGCAGGATGTTACTTAACAAAGTGAAAATTTAATTCTATATGTTTTATTTCTCATGAACACAAGATTATGGGCAAATCTATTGTCTTGTTGATGGTACCATGTCTTATGATAAGTGATTCAGAAAAATTAACTTTAAGTTCCTAAAAAAGAGATATAACCAAACTAACTTAGTATAAAGTTACTGTTGGCTTTTCTATAAATCCTCAAATTGTTCAATTTCCATCTTGGACAATATTAACGTAACGAGTATAAGTATAACATAGTTTTGATATATTTATCATGTATAATAAATTAGTCATGACATGCTACATATTGCTTTGGGTATGTGACTAATAACTCTGTAAGTTTATTTTAATTCATTCAACTTTATTTATTTAGATATTTCATAATTAGCTACTCATAATTTCTAAAATAATTGTTCTTTTTTTGATATATACGGTCAATTCGCGTAGCAAATGTATATGTAAGTTACATTCAAAATTTGAACCTCTCTAAGGTTGATCTCATGGATGACTCATCATCTAATAAGATAGATACTGCTGAAATAGAAGTTGAGGTATGTTTGAAATTTCTAATATATAAAAATTAATCATTTAAATTTGATTACTAATAAAACTTATTTTTACAATCTAACTGTAGCCACTTCAGGGGATTCTCGATCAATCAAAGGTTGTTAAAGATTTAACGTTCATTCGAGCAAAAGTTAAAGTCTATGAGAACTTGTACGGAAGACAATGATCAACAAGAACCTAATAAGGTAATTTTACTTTTTTTGCTAAACAATAGGTTCTGTATATGGTTTCCTCAATGTTAACCAACATGTATTGAGAAAAAAATACTACTGAGGAAAAAAGCTAATGTGTGTTTGAAATTTCTATTATGTAAAAATTAATCATTTAATTTTGACTGCTATATAAAACTCATTTTTATAATGTATCTGCAATCACTTCATGGTATTTTCGATCAATCAAAGGTAATTAAAGATTTAACACATTTTTCCTTCAAGGTTGAGGGCTTTTATACTAGAGACAACAATCAACAAGAACTTAATGAGGTAATTTTATTTTCTCTACCAAAAATAGCTTCTATACATGGTTTTCTTAACATTAACCATCGTACATAAATATATTAGTTTTTTTAAAAATAATTTAAATAAATATTTTTAATAAAAAAACCAGTAATATATGCCAACAGACATGAAAAAGACTTGAGAATTAAGTTAAGAATATATATATGTTTTATTTACTTGTTTATAAATATATATATATATATTTAAAAAATTGGTAATAAAATAAAATACCAAGTTCTTATTTTAATTGTGCTCAAGATTTGGATAGAAGGGTATGTTTTTAGTTATCATTATATGTATAATATTGTACTATTATATATATGTATATATATATTCAAACAAATAATATATAAGACTTAGTGGGTTTAGATGAAATTATAATTAAAATCACAACAATGATTGTTATTAAATAATTATAGATTTTTATACTTTAAATTGGTTAGGAATGGAGTGAAAGAGGGAAAATAAAAAAGAGATGTAAAGAGGCAGGAAAAAAATATAAAATGTAATAAAATATCTTCACCTCTTTATGAAGAATCCATTTAAGGCTGCCACCCTCAATTTACATTACCATTCACTATATGATTCATCTCCAGATATACATCTCTCTCTCTTTCTCTCTCTCTCTCTGTATGTGTGTGTAACAATGTTTCATATGAAAATTAAGAGCCCAGAACTCGCTGGTTGCGAGATACAATGATATATTGAACCAAGTGTAAAAGAAGGTGGGGACAATCAAAATTCAACTAGTAAAGGAAGAGAAGTATCCAACATCGTCAATCGAGTACGAGCAATAGTTGGAGTAAGTTTCAAAATATACAAATATGTGAAGGATTTGATGGTTTTTTTTTTCTTTGGAACTTGTTAAAATGATCCCTCTTGAAACAAAAAAGTGTAAGGGAATTGAGAGCGAAGGTTCAAGAAGAGGAAAATGAGAAAAAAGCACGTGAAGCAACCGAGGTGCAAAATGTTGCACTTAAGGCCGAGGCAGCAGTTCTCATTTCTTCCAAAAGACCTAAGAAGAAATTGTCCATCCTTTTGAACACACCGAAATAGTATTTCCACAATATGTATATATATTTGTATGCATATCAATTTTTTTTACTGGGTCTTTATATCATAGAGTACTTAATGTGTGTAGGGGGGTCAACAACTACCCAAGAAACGAAGCAAGTTTCCAATAGTTGGAAGAGCTATAGTTTCGTTTACCCTTCCCGAGGATCTTTTGCAATTGACTAATAATATTAAACTTGTGAGTAAATTTTTTATCACTTAAATTTCTCATATCAACTTGTAGGTCATATGAATTTTGTGGATAAATGGTTAATTTTCTTGGTGATAGTACACTTATGAAGATCTTACTTCACCAAACAATAATCATCATTACACAATTTGGTAACGAACTGAAGGTTGGATGATTGAGAGATGCCAGTGCATAACAAAAGATATGATTCAGTAAGTCTCATTAATTTTTTGAACTGAATTTATTAGTTTCTTAGAGCATGCATCTACAGTTACCCCAAAAACTTGACAACATTTACTTTATTTAGGACTGCATTATTTTATGCATAAAGAATCATGAGGATTATTCGGATCAGTGTGGAAGTCACAGACTTTATAATTTATGAGATCTACCCAGACAAGCTAACTCCCAAGGCAAGGAAGACAAAAGTAGAGGAAGGGAGTAGTTCTGTTGTGCCAACAGGAGAAGGGAATACTCCAATGAAGAAAAGGGTTGGCAGGCCAAGGAAATAGGAGGATGGGGAAAATAACACTTCTTCGGTATGTTGTTTTTTAGTGTATATGTATATATATTAGAAACGTTAAAGTCATCATTAATTTTCTAATAGTAAAATACTTTATCTAGATTCTTTTTTGTTGTTGTGCAAGGTGCATGTGGTGAGGGAACCAAGGAAGAAGAAGGAGATAGAAAAGACTCCATCAGTGAGTGGAGTGTATATATTATATATATATGTATATATATAAGCTGCTTAGTTAGAAATGCATATAATAGTTTCTCAATGAGTAAGATTTTGATTAAAATGTACTTGGTTTACCTATTAATTTACAGATATCAACCGAGGAAGAAAACCAGAAGGGAGTGGCAAGAGATATGCCTTTTGTCATTGATGAAGTATTAATTAACATATAAGATTGAAATTGATATTTTTATTCATGTGTGGATTATTGGATTTAACATGGTTTTGTGTTCTTGTACAGGTGATGAATTCTTTTGGGACTAGGTCCATAAATTATGAGATAAAGAAGATAGCAGATGGGAATGATTCTACCGTAGTAACTCACTTAACCTAATTACATAGTATGTAGTTATTAATAGATTCATATGAAAGAAAATTACATTGACTTCATTTTTCGGAATTTATAGATGATAGTGAAGGCAACGAGGAAGGAAAAGAGAAAGAGGGCAGAAGAATTGATTGATCCCATTATAATCAGAGTAAATTTTACACACTATACATTTATAAATTTTATAGATGAAATAACTTCCTTTTTTATTTTATAAATTAAAAATGATTATTTAGTGGGTACAATTTGATAAATATTTAAGCCGTTATACGTTTATGCTACAAGTAATATATGTTTTTATATAGGAAGCAAAAAGAAAAGTTATTTTTCATGAGATAGAAGAAAATACAGGCAAGTGTAACTCAAACTATAAGCCAAGACATTCATTGAAGAGGTATGATCAGAAAATGAATGAGAAGATTCTAGAGTCTAGTGAGAATTCTTTAGAAGAGCTATTCATGAGGATGAGCTTACATTCAAATAAAGGCATTTTGATCAATGAAAAAGATGACAAGAGAAATAATAATGAGGAGAAAAAGATATATAGTGGTGGTCTTTGTGAAAAAACACAAAGGACCTCGAATACTTTCTTCAATCTAAACTTAGAACCATCTGTAAGTCTCTCTTAACTCAATAAATAGGTAATGATATAATATCTTAACCTAAACCTAACACCAATAAGACTCATATTTTGGTAATCGTGTATTGTGTATATATTGCTTATGCTTTCGCTTAAGATGTTATGTATCTATATGAACATCAGTTAAGTATTTGTTTAGATGCAATCTTACATTTAGGATATACATTAACATTAACTAATTATAATAACCTTTAGTAATCATATACTTTCTGACTAGCTACTCTTGTAATATCATAATATTTTAGGTCTAATTCTAATATAATTTTAAAACTAATTAAGCATTATATAAGTAACTTATCTTTTATTAATATTATTCTATCTATATATTATCTCCTCATATAAACTCTTTATATGGTGACCATATTAGGTAAGAATCTAATAGTAATATTAATGACATTGATTCGATTGTTGTAGCTGTAAAAGACGAAGAGACAACAACAGAAATAGAGAAAATGACCATGGAGATCAAAGATGAACTAATACTGGAGAACTTGAATCTACAAATGATGTAACGCAATGAGACAATCATTTTGCCTTTTGTAAATAAAGATTTTAATTCGCTAATTAATCGAGTAAATTGAGCTGTTAAATCTACAACAGATGATGTTGGGGTTAAAACTGATGTTGTGGGTTCTGTAAATGAAATTACTAGCTCCATAATTGAAGAATTAAAGTCTTAAATGATTCAAATGAATGGATTTGCTAGAGAAAGCTGTCCTCCCGAAATGAATCACCAGTACGCAATTCGACAAAGAACTAAAGGTTGGACTATAGAGCGACGACAACATGTAACCATGAGATATGATTCAATAGGTCCTATTTATTTTTTGAAATTAACAAGTTTTTTTTAGAGTGTGCATCTAGAAATTAAAAAATTTATATATGGTGACTCAAAAACCTTGATAACATTTACTTGATGTGTTACTGCAGTATTTCATCCATAGAGAATCATGGGGATTATTCCGATCAGCTGTGGAAGGCACAGACTTTATACTTTATGAGGTCTACCCAAACAAGCCAACTTCCAAGCCACGGAAGAAAAAAGCAGAAGAAGGGAGTTGTTCTGCACTGCCAGCAGGAGAATGGAGTAGTTGTGCGGTGCAGAAAAAGGTAGGCAGGCCAAAGAAAAATAAGGTGGATGGGGAACAAGGAAGTACTCCAGTAAGAAAGAAGGTTGGCAGGCCAAGGAAGTCGGTGGATGGGGAAAAAATGACTTCTTCTGTATGTTGTTTTCGAGTGCACATATATATATTGGAAATATTAAAGTCACCATTAATTTTTTAATACTAAAATATTTTATGTGGATTTATTTTATCTTTTTTGTTGTGCAGGTGGATGTGGTGAGGAAACCCAAGAAAAAGATGGAGAAAGAAAAGACTCCATCAGTGAGTGAAGTGTATATTATATATATAATATATATGTACATATATAAGCTGCTTAGTTAGAAATGCATATAATAGTTCCTCAATATGTAAAATTTTGATTAAATATACTTTGTTTGACTGTTAATTTACAGAAACCAATCAAAGAGGAAAAACACAACGGGGTGGTAGGAGAGATGCCTTGTGTCATTGATGAAGTAGTTTGTTAACATATAAGATTGAATGTTGTTCTTGATGAGGCAAAAGGAAATATGGACAAACTTTAAAGAATGTTGTTCTTGATGAAGTAAAAGGAAATATGGATAAACATAATTCAAAGTACAAGGCAAGAGGTGTATCCAAGGAGTACTATCATAAAATGAAAGAGAAGACCTCGGAGTCTAATAAGAAGAGTTATTTAAAAGAGTTGTTCATGATAATGTCACAATAATCAAATAAAGTCATTATGATCAATGACAAAAGCAACGAGAGAAATAATAATGAAGAACATCAAAAGATATACATTGCTGCTCTTTGTGGAAAAACCAAGAAGGATCTCCAATCCTTCTATCAATCTACACCTAGAACCATCTGTAAGTCTCCCTTAACCAATAAATCAGTACAAATACAGAAAAGGGTAAGGCAGTTACGAGTGAAGGTGCAAAAAGAAGAGAACGAGGAGAAAACACGCAAAGCAGTTGAGGCAAAACGGTTAGCTGCAGAAGGAGAAATATTGCATCTAAGGCCGTGGCAGCGGTCACCATTTTATTTGGAAGGCCTGATGAAGAAATTGTCAATCCTTACTAACACAGTCAAATAGTGCTTCCACAATTGGTATATATATGTGAAAAGACATATATATATCAAATTTTTTCTAGGTTTTTTAGATTATAACTTAATGCGTGTAGGGGTACCAGCAACAACCTAAGAAATGACATAAATGTCCAGCAGTAGGAAGAGCCACAGTTTCTTTTACCCTTCCAGAGGATCTTCTGGTCTTAGCTGATAACATCCAACTGGTTAGTAAATTTTCTATCACTTAAATCTCTCATATAATCTTGTAGGTCAAATGGGTTTTGTGGAATATTTGTAAATGGTTAATTTTCTTAATGGTAGTATACTTCTGACCAACTCATTCCGCCCAAAATAAGTCATTAGTACACAATTCAACAAAGAACCGAAGGGTGGACTATAGAGAGATGGCACTATGCAACTATGATATATGATTCAGTAAGTTCCATTAATTTTATGAACTAAACAAGCTGGTTTTTTCAGAGCATGCATCTAGAAATTGAAAAATCTACACATGGTTGCCCAAGAACATTGACTACATTTATTTGATGTGTTACTATAGTATTTCATTCACAGGGAATCATAGGGATTATTCCGATCAGCAGTGGAAGTCATAGACTTTATACTATATCAAGTCTACCCAAAGAAGCTGACTCCCAAGCCAAGGAAGAAAAAAGTAGAAGAAGGGAGTAATTCTATAGTGCTAGTAGGAGAAGAGAATAATCCAGTGTGAAAGAAGGTAGGAAGGCTGAGGGAAAATAATGTGGATGAGGAACAAGGAAGTACTCCTATAAAAAAGAAAGTTGGCAGGCAAGGAAGGTGGTTGATGAGGAAAAGACGACTTCTTTTATACATTGTTTTTCAGTGTATATATATACATACATTGGAAATATTATAGTCACAATTAATTTTCTAATATTAAAATATTTTATCTAGCTTTCTTTTATTCTTTTTTATTGTGTAGGCAGATGTGCAGGAAAAGGAAAAGGGAAAGAGAAAGAGGACAGAAGAAGAGGTTGATCCATTTATAATTAAATTTAACAGATAAAATAAACTTTGCTTCTTGTTTCTATAGTTGATAGAGTAGGAATTGATACTTGACCCCAATGACAAGATTACAAAAAGTTATTTGGTGGGTACAACTTAATAAATATTTAAGTTATGATATGATTAAGCTATAAGTAATATAATTTTTATTCAGGAAGCAAAAACAAATGTTGTTCTTAATGAGGCATAAGGAAATATGAACATACATAAAATGAAAGAGAAGATGTCGTAGCCTAAAAAGAATTCTGTAGAAGAGCTGTACAGGAGAAATAATAATGAGGAGTAGTAAAAGTTATACATTTGTGGTTTTTCTGGAAAATCCAAGAAGGACCTCAACCTCTTCTATCAATCTAAACCTATAATTGCTTATAAATCTCCCTTATCTCAACAAATGGATAATGATATATATTTCCAGTTAGACCTAAAACCACTAATGCTCAAACTTTGGAAATCATGTATTGTGTATGTATTGCTTTTGTTCTTACTTTTAAGTGTAATGAATGTTTCATATTTGGTAACATATGAGGGAAGTAGCACGATGGGCAATGAAGAATTTGTCATTCCAGAAAGTGAGAAAGTCAATCAAAGTATTAACATATTATATATATACATAGATGAGGTGATATATATATATATATGTCTATATCTGTATATGTGCACAAACTGAAGTGTTTTTCTTTTACATATAATGAGTGTTTGATGTTTAGTATAAGAGAAAGACAAAAACATTACTAGTAATGAAGAATTTATCATACTAGAAAGAGAGAATGACAATCAAGATACGAACATATTTATATATGTAATGTGATATGTATATAGAGATCTACGTATCTATATATATGCATGTAATTAAGTGTTTGTTTAGGATGTAATTCACATCAACTAAGTATAAGAACCTATAGTAATATATGTGCACATATTTATTTGTTACCTAGTTGATGTTATATATAGATATATATATATTACTTAAGTTTTTGTTTATAATGTAATCTCACATCAACTAAGTATGATAACCTATAGTATTTTTTTACTATCATAACATTTTAGGTTAAATATAATATGATTTAGAGCCAATTAAGTATTATATATACAAGCTATCTTTTATCGATATTATTCTATCTATACACAATGATCATCTTAGGTAAGAATCTAAAAGTAATACTAATAACATTGACTCAATTGTTATAGCAGCAATGGATGGAGAGGCAGTAACAAAAAGGGGCATCAATAAAATAGGGAATGCGGCGGTAATAAGTTTTGACAATGATGAGATAGAAAGAACGACAATGGACATTGGAGGCGTAATGGTATTGGAGAACTTGAATATGCTAAAATGCAATCCAATGAGAAAACTATTTTTACTTCTGCAAATGAAGATCTTGGGTCACTAATGAACTTACTATATGGAAAATTTAAGTCTAAAAATGATGTTGTTAGGCCTGAAATTGATGTTCTGGGTTCTGCAAATGAAATTACTGGTTCCACTACTGAAGAACTAGAGTCGTTAAGGGTTCAAATTGATGGATTTGCTGGAGAAAATTGTCCAGATTTGGGGTCAATAATAGAGGGTCTTTGTCGATTCAATCATTGTTGATTCTTATCATTATATTGATATTTTCTTAAATTTTCAAACATTTTTATTAAATTAAATCCTTTATATTTTATTAAATATCTAGACATTTTGATTAGATTAAATCTTTTTTATCTTTTTAAATTTTCAGAAATTTTTATTAGATTAAACTTTTTATCATTACACATCTCTTTCTATTGTCATTTTGACTTGGTATTAATAATTTTATTATAAACATATAATACACCTATCAGTATACAAATACAATTTAAATATAATTTCACTTCATTATATAAAATATGTCGAGTAGCATGCATGCTATGAATGATAACACTATTTACATACGATATATGCATTTTAAGTCTACTGCCTAATTATAACTATAGTCATATCTAATACCCACATCACACACATGTACTATACTCATCATAAAATATATATGATGATCCTTGTGAACACGTGTATATGTACAGTGTGATTAAAAGAAAAGATTGAGTAATTAATGGTGTCTCTAACTTAATAAAATTTATCGTAATTTATATAAGTCTAATATTAGTTATATATAAAAGTTCATCCAAATGTTTGCACCCTATAAAAGAAATTCATCCTACATTTACACACTTGAAAGGAAAAGTAAAAAAGAAATTAATTATTTGTAATTAATATATATAATATAGGTTTTAAAATGAAGATGGAATAGAGAAATTAATATTAGGAAGTTATTTTAATTAAATAGAAATAAAAAAGGGTAAATAATAATAGATAATAAGGTCCATGCATTTTCGTGTTCAGTTTTCGACATGATAAATACACAAAATGTATAGCATTTTATTCAATAGATAATTTTATATGTAATATTATTGCTGTCAAAAGCACTTTACTTTCAGCAGAAGAAAAATATATAAATTCGGGATATAAACATAAATTATTTTTCTATAAACCTTCTCTTTATATCTTGTGCCAATTAAAAAAATGTCAATATTGTACATATATCATTAATTAAATTTTAAATGTAAGAGTTGAGAATAAAATTAATTATAAATATGTAATTAAAAATTTAACTAAAAATACATAATTTTATGAAATTTTCATATTCATTGACAACCCTATATTAGATTTAAAATATCAAATACATTTTTTACAAAAAAAAAATTAGGAGAATCAACAATTCAAAATATCATATGTATGTATATTTTACTGTATACAATTTATTAACTAAGAATATATAAATTTTGTAATATATTTTTTTTTAAAAAAATTCTTCTCTCTATAAACTCCTTGATTTTGGACTTGATAGATATGCAAAATCCATAACATTTAATTCAATAGATGATTTAACCTGTAATGTTATTGTTGAGCAATCAAAAAGCATTATAGTTTATGAGATCTATAATGAGGATTATTCCGATCAGTAGAGATTATTCCGATCAGCTGTGGAAGTCACAAACTTAATAATTTATGAGATCTACCCAGACAAGACAACTCCCAAGCCAAGGAAGACAAAAGTAGAAGAAGGGAGTAGTTCTGCAGTGCCAACAGAGGAAGAGAATACCCTAGAGAGGAAGAAGGTTGGCAGGCCAAGGAAAAATAAGGTGGATGGGGAACAAGGGAGTACCCTAGAATGAAAGAAAGTTTGCAAGCTAAGGAAAGCGGTGGATGGGAAAAATAAGACTTCTTCGGTATGTTGTTTTTGAGTGTATATATATATGTATGTATATATATTGGAAATGTTAAAAAGTCATCATTAATTTTTTAATTATAAAATATTTTATCTAGATTCTTTTTTTTTTTTTTTGTGCAAGGTACGTGTTGTGAGGGAACAAAGGAAGAAAATGGAGAGAGAAAAGACTCCATCAGTGAGTGGAATGTATTTATTATATATATGTTTATATATATGTATAAGCTGCTTAGATAGAAATGCATATAATAGTTTCTCAATGTGTAAGATTTTGATCAAAATGTACTTAGTTCACCTATTAATTTACACATATCAACCAAGAAAGAAAACCAGAAAGGGGTGGCAGGAGATATGCCTTCTGTCGTTGATGAAGTAGTTAATTAACATATAAGACTGAAATTGATATTTTTATTCATGTGCATATTATTGGATTTAACTTGGTTTTGTGTTCTTGTATAGATGATGAATTCTTCAGGGACAAGCTCCATAGATTCCGAGATAAAGAAGGTAGCAAATGAGAATGATTCTGCCCAAGTAACTCACTTAACCTAATTATATAATATGTAGTTATTAATAGGTACATATGAAAGAAAAATACTGTGACTTCATTTTTTTGTACTTATAGATGACAGTGAAGACAACAAGGGTAGGAGAAAGAGGGTAGAATAATCAATTGATCCTATTATAATCAGAATAGTTTTTTCACACTATACATTTATAAATTTTATGGGTGAAATAACTTCGTTTTTTATTTTTATAGATTACAAATTATTATTTGGTGGGTACAATTTGATAAATATGTAAGTTGTTATACGGTTATGCTATAAGTAAACTATTTTTTTTAAGCAGAAATAAAAAAGAAAAGTTATTCTTCATAAGATAGAAGAAAATACAGACAAGTGTAACTCAAACTATAAGCCAAGACGCGTATTGAAGAGGTATGATCAGGAGATGAAAGAGAAGATTCTAGAGTCTATTGAGAATTCTTTAGAAGAGCTACTCATGAGGATGAGCTTACACTCAAACAAAGGTATTTCAATCAATGAAAAAGATAACAAGAGAAATAATGATGAGGAGCAAAAGATATATACCGATGGTCTTTGTGAAAAAACCACGAAGGACCTCCAATACTTCTTCGAATTTAAATCTAGAACCATCTGTAAGTCTCTCTTAATTAAATAAATGGGTAAAGATATAATATTTCAACCTAAACCTAAAACCACTAAGACTCGTATTTTGGCAATCATATATTCTTTATATTTATCTTTTGCTTTTGCTTAAGATGTTACATATATATGAACATCAATTAAGTATTTATTTAAAAAGTAATCTTATATTTAGGATGTAAATTCACATTAACTAACTATAATAACCTATAATAATCATCTACTTTCTGACTAGTTAATCTTGTAATATCATAATATTTTAGGTCTAAATCTAATATAATTTTAAAACTAAAATTAAGTGTTATATAAATAATTTATTGTTTGTTAATATTATTCTACCTATACATTATCTCCTCATATAAACTTTTTATATGTAATCATATTAGGTAAGAATCTAACGGTAATATTAGTGACATTGAGTTGATTGTTGCAGTTGCAAGTGATGAAGAGGTAGCAACAGAAATATAAAAAAAGACTGTGGAGATCATATACGAACTAATATTGGAGAACTCGAATCTATCAACGATGCAATGCAATGAGAATATTATTTTATCTTTTACAAATAAAGATTTCGATTCGCTAATTAACTTAGTAGATAGAACTATTAAATCTACAACATATGATGTTGGGGTTAAAATTGATGTTGTGGGCTTTACAAATAAAATTACTGGCTCCACAACCGAAGAATTAGAGAAAGCTGTTCAGATTTTGAGTCAATAATGAAGGAGGGTCTTCGTCTCCTAGACCATCATTGATTCTAATCACCATATTTATATTTTCTTAATTTTTTAGATACTTTTGTTATATTTAACCCTTTATCATTAGAGATCTCTTTCTATTGCCATTTTGACTTGATACTAAGAATTTTGTTCCTTACATGTAATGTACTTCCCACTATGCATGTAACATATAGTTTACATATGTATGTGCATTTAATATGATGTATAACTTCTTTTCCGTACATATCATATGCCTAGTAGCATGCATGCAATGAATGTTAACACTATTTGCATATGATATATGTATTTTAAGTACAGACCAACACTATTTGCTTATGATATATGTATTTTAAGTACAGACAACTTGTGCTGCCTAATAATAACATTAATCATATCTAATATGCACATTATGTACGTATAATATACTCATCATAAAACATAAATGATGATCCTTGAATACATGCATATGTTTTATGTAATTAAAAGAAAGGATTTAGTAACTAATGGTATCTCCAACATATCAAAATTTATCATAATTTGTATAAGTCTAATATTAGTTATATATAAAAACTTATTCAAATTAAGTCCCTATAAAATAAATCGGTCTGCATTTACACACCTTAAAGGAAAATTAAAAAGAAATTTAATAATTATAGGTTATAAGATGAAGGCGAATGCGTAAAACTAATATTAGGAAGTTATTTTAATTAAATAGAAACAAAAACAGTAATTAATAATGGGGAATGAGCACTTTAGTTCGAAGTTGTATTCACATATATATTTTTTTATTTATTTGTTCACACGTATATATATTTTTTCAAAAAAAATATTTGATAATGAAAAACTAAATATGTATCAAGAATATCTTTATAATAAAATAAGACAAAAAGTTATTATTTTATTTGTGCTCAAAATTTTTAATAAAGGGCATTATTTAATTATCAATATGTGAATATATATATATATATATGAAAATATTATGCTATTACAAATATATACAGACACACACACACATAATATATAAGGCTTAGTAGGCTGAGATAAAAACTATATTTGTTATTAAATAATTGCAGATTTTTTAGCTTTAATTGGTCAGATTTATTAGTGGGCAAAGGGGATGGATTGAAAGAGGGAAAAAAGAGAAAAGAGATGTAGATGGACGGAAAAAAATAAAAGTTAATAATTTTTTAGGTTAAGACAAAAATATAAAATGTAATAAAATATGTTTCTTTTACTCTAAAATAAGGGAAAAAAAAAAGAGATATGTAATAAAATATCCAACGCCGCCATCCTCAATTTACATTTCTCTCTCTCTCTCTCTGTATCTCTCTCTGTGTGTGTCCCTCTCTCTCCCTCTCTCTCTCTCTC
>NW_019014258.1:28754-39220 GCF_000150535.2 Carica papaya | reverse complement strand
GAGCAAATGTGTGCATATATTTCTTTGAACAGTATTCCTCTTCCGAACCCTTGAGACAAATAATGAAATCATACAATAATATATAATAATAATAGTAGTAAAACTAGTAATAGTAATAACAATATAATGATCGCAATTGATGTCTCAGTCAGAAGTATTATCACTTGGTAATAGAAATAAATACTTGAGGGGAGTAATTAACTTTCATCGACAAAGATTATCAATATCCCACTTACCTAAATCTACTATGATTATTAGCAAGGGCAAACATAAAGATTTGAAAAAAAAAAAGGTAACTAACAAAGGGAGAGAAGGAACAAAGTGATATTGACATACAATGTGACATTAGAAGACATCTTTCTTATGTCCCAGAGTTTAGTAGTCTGATCTTTCCCATTTGAGATAAAATAGCAGCCATCTGCATGACCGTCAATGAATGTAACGCCTTCTAGGTGTCCCATCAACACCCCAGCTGCTCGTCCTCTCGTGACAGAACATCGCCTATCCCACACCTAGAAATCCAAGAAATAAGCAAACAATTTTTTACCAGTACGCAAATGAGATTATCTAAAGCAACATGAAAAATATATTTCTGAGCTTTACAAAACAGTCATTCCATCAGTAACCATGTGTATCCAGTTGCAAGTTTATTCGGCTAACCAAAACTAAAACTGAAATAGAAGAATAAGAAGTGGAAGAGGATCAAGTTATGAGGAACTTTAATACTTCAAGGTGCAGACATGAACAACTAAATCAAGTTTTCAGGTCACTCATCAGGGACAAAATCAGTTGCAGAAAGAAGTTCTATTTTCTGTAGATAAAGAGAAACTATCCTTCCTATTTGCAAACTCTGCCCATTGATTAAATATCTGAATTTAGAACTAACGTCTCAGAATGGATGCAACATGTCTATATAGGTGAGGAACTACTTAATCGTGAGCTATATTTTTTTCCGTAAGGGGACTCACAATGCAAAGCATCTCTTAATAGTTGAATCTATGATGCAAACACTAGTAGTTAAATGTCATCCAACAAATAATTCCTGTTATAACCATCCACGAATTGATTGCATGAAATATAACTATGGCCAGTGCTTGGCATGCAAGTGAATGTAATCCTCCTTAAGCGAAATAATGTTTACCTTACAAAGGCGATCATCACCCCCAGAATAAAGGAGATTGCCAGTTTCATCCACGAAACATACTGTGTTAACATCAGACTGCAATACATTGTACAAAAGATATTAAACTTCTAAACCTCATTTTTCATGTTTATGTGAATGATGAGGATAAATCTTGTCATAAAATAAATGGATGAAATAAAATTACACCTTTGTATCACATTTACAAAATGTGTTTCTTACTAAAAAACAATTTAATCAGCTTAGATATCAATTAGGATACCTGATGAGCTGGGATACTCAGGGTGCACACTTTCGATTCAATATCATAAATATATATCGAGTTATCATTCGATGCAGCTACGAGTTCTCTTCCATCAATAGAAAATTTTACAGAAAAGATCCCAAATTGACCACCATCTTCACCAGCAAAATTAAGTCCCTCATGATTTTCCTGAATATATATAAAAAAGTGTTTCAGTAAATCAACATCTAGTTAAACCTAATAACCACTTATTATAATCTTCTAGGAAAAATAACAGACTTAATGACTACTCGTTGCACTAGGTAACAGTAACTTCACCTGGTTTTCCTGAAGATCGACTTTAAGTGATCAAGCTAATTTATAATATATAGGGCTCTAGAAAAAGATCAAATTTCTAGCATTGATTGGCAACACAAAACAGAGAGACACTAAATTGGAAGAACTATATTATTAACAAATAGTATCAAAGATACAAAATAAGTATGTATTTAGGGATTTATGTATTCCATGTACAGTAAGAATATTTAGCTTCTTTAGGAAATATCAGCTTAGGAGGCCTGTTCTAGTTTAGCTTCCTATTATGAAGTCCTCCATTATTACGTATTCTGTTTTCCCCTTTTGCTTTTCGATTGTGCATACTTGGAATGATATGTACCTCCAGTTCTCGGAAAATTAAACAACGTTTAGGTTATCAAAACCTTCAAGACAAATGTGAACTACAGTGGCTTAGCCACTGGGCCAGACCATTGGTCCTCCATTTCCAAAAACACAGAAAAAGATCATCATAAATCCTTTCTTGGTATGAAAGATAGAATCATATTTAAACATTAAAAACCTTTTCCTGAGATTAGAAAGTTAATATTTGGTGCAGCATCTAAGCTAAGTAGCACATACCGTAATGTATGCAAATGGCTCCGCTGTAGAAGATCCAATGTCTACAATGTGAACAACAGGGGATAAACTAGCATAAACCTGCAGTATTTTCATCCAAAATAAATTTGAATTGAATAAGAGAAAATAAATCCACATGAGAATAACAAGCCACTCTAAGAAGTGGAAGCTATGTCAATACCCGACATCACATGCCAACAAACAAGAACCTACTTAACTGGCAAAAAGGAACCTATTTAGGGATAACCAAGCCATTTCCTATGGCCAGCTAATGAATTTTTATCACAAAGACAAAGACCAAATTGAACCTGCAAAGGATGTTCTTATGTGTATGAAATAAGATGGTCCCTCATCAGCCAGCCATGTAATTTCTAGGCTGGTATTCATTTAATTAATTAGGTAAGAAGTTAGTAACTAGTGTTCATCGAGAAACACAAAAACATGCAGCGCTTAGTCGAATCTAAAGCAACCTACCTTTAGAAGCACCAAATACACAGATTATCATGTGTATCTGTATGACACAATGGCTTATCTTTTTGTATGGTATATCAACAAACTTACAAGAAAACGTTTGTCTGGTGACAAAGATGTATCTGTTATTGCCCATTTCATGCTTTTTGTATGGATATACTTCTGAACTTTCCACCCTCTTTCCACGTTATATACTCTAATTTGTTGTGCCTGTTTAAAAATGAATGTCAGATTGAAAAATAAACCACAGAAGAATAAAATTATATCTAGCCATTTCTAAGACCAACATTTTCTAGTTTCACAACTGTTTTATATGTAGCTTGGCTTTGAAGTCCATACCTGAGATCCTGCGACAAAAAGAGAGCCATCAGCTGAAAATTGAGAAACATATACACGACCATTCATGCTATCCACCATCTGAGGACCGTTGATGGGCAAATATCGGCTCAACAAATGACAACTATCTGCCGAGGAGAACCTACCTCTTCCAGAGGAGTTACTCTCCCGACCAAATAACATTTTAACACTTGAAACAGGCAGCTTAAACTTGCCAGGTGCCGCGTTGCCTAAAAATCCATGAGGTTCTGACCTAAGCTTTGTTAGTTGAACAATTTCATTATCAAGACGATCAGTTGGTCGACGTCTCCTCCGAACTGGAAAAAACTCTTCAGCGGCATTTCCATCTTCATAAGATTTGATCTTTTTGCCACGGTTACTCATTATTTATCTTATATCGATTTCACTGATTATAATTTACTTACTCCAACTCACGATCATGAACAAACACTGCAAAGAGAGGCACATTCACATCCCCACAGCTTAGAAATGACCACCTTAATTCTGAAAAAAAAAAAAAAAAAGAATAACCGAAACCATTAGCCATGAACGTTGAATCAGAATATCACAGAAAAAAACTCCACAATTAAGAAAAATTAATTAATTAAACCAAAAATGGTGCTTGATTATCTAAAGATAAACTAATCAAAGGCATAAAATTCAAGAGTTATCTCACTATCAGAACGAGATAATCAAGCTACCGCATAACTTACACTCGAAGTCATGCCTTCTCTCTATTTTCACAGCACCGACTTTCTCAGAGTAAAAGAAAAAAGATAAAGCAAACGAAGAATCAAATTTCAAAATCAATAGCCCTGAGCGCCACCTATAAAAAACTAAGCAAGCTAATTAAACACTGCGCAATCGTAGAGATAGAGTTGACTCTGCGCCTTCTCAAAATTAAACCGATATCGAAATCCTTCGATTCTATCTGTACTTTTCCTGCATTTTCTCATGCAAACAGAAACAATAGGGATTAGCAATCCAAAGAAGCAATTCACCGTCACCTTTTCAATATGACGCCGAAGAGACAGAGAGAAGGAATATGAAACGATTACGGATTTCACATTCAGAATTGCATAATATATCCATGAGTTGAAGCCTGCTGGTTACAGATAAGCTGCAATCCTCTTAAGACAGTATCCGTTTGCATTTACTTTTTTGCCTTTCTGGGGAAGGAGAGTCTTCAAAAGTTTGAACCAATTTAATTCAAATTAGATTTAAACCATGTATAAGAACTTTTTAGAATCTTAGAAAATTATCAACTTAAATATTATTAAATTATTTAAATACCTTTTTTTTTTCTCAGTGCATTAAAAAAAAATTCACTATATAATAATAAATTAAAATCTGTAGTTTAAAAATAAAAATTTGTATTTGTATTTGTAGAGTAGATTATGATTTAATTTATTATAAAATCTGCAAATTAATGAGTTGCATATAAGAAAATCTGTAAACTGAAAGTTGATAAAAGTCCATAATTATAAAGCTGGCACCCGATTGTGCATAATTTTTAGTTAACTATAAATTAAAATTTACTTTAAACTATCTTATTCTAAACCAAATAAGAAGCTCATTTTATTAACTCGAATTAAAATAAATAAATTACTATGTCGTGAATTTAATTAATTCGTTCATTTTATTATATTAAATATGAATTTGCGAACAGTATATTCATGTTTTTTGTTTTTGGGTCAACTAGCAATTTTTATGTCATTATGTAGTAAAAACGATACATGTAGCTGCAGCTGAGAATCATGCATAATGTATTATTAAATAACTAGCTACAAGCAAAGCTTGAAATTACATAACCAAAAAAGTAGGAGGAATGAGAAAATAATGTGTCTACTTGTTTTCCTAATTAAATTTTCCAAATAAAACATAAGAAATACTCGATGCCACTGCTATTCTCCGCTGCTCTCACTTTTAAATGTTCTCTACTAGAAGTAACCTCCGATGAATTTTGATGAAGAACGTAATAATGCTACACGATTTGCAGATTGTCGAAGATCCTCGAGCCATCAATGATAGATTTTTTTCCTAATATGATATATATATATATATAAATAATTGTTCTATGATGAGTTGATGGATGCCTGAATTTCTTCTAGTGTTTTTCCTTTAGTTTCTGGGACTAGCTTTGCTACAAACAGCACAGTCATTACTGAAAATGCAGAGAAGATATAAAATGTGCCTGAAAATCACATGTTTAACATAAAAGGGATCAGTTCAATTGTGAATTTTTTCAAAAAAAAATTATATTTTTAGAGACTAATTTTTGTTGGGTGTTTACCTGAAGAGCTCCAGCTCATGAGGAAATTAAAAGCATAGGAAACTAACCAAGCACCCACCCAATTCACCAGCACCACCAAGCTCCCTGCAACTCCCTTCACATTTATGGGAAAGATCTGTAACACACAAGGAAAATATCATATATTATCTACATATATGTAGGTTTTCATAAGGTTAAGGTGAATTTGTTGTGCAATGTGATAAATTAAGAAGGCAAGAATTATTATAATAAGATTACCTCGGACATGATCAACCAAGGAACCGCGCCCATTCCAATCGAGAACGATGATATGAATATCTGATTTTCATTTAGCAAAAATTGGATCAAAACCGTTGTAAATTCATTGTAAAAACATATGTATATATATATATATATCTGTTAAACCAAGTTTGTATTCATAATTGACAGCACTTACCAGCACTCCACCAACAGCTAAAATTGGCGTCCACTCAAGCAACATACTATGGCCCTGGTTCACATCCATCATAAACAAAGTTTAGATTGATATTGAGACATAACGGACTAATAGAACTTATGAAAGGCATCTTGGTGATAAAACCTTGAGAAAGAAGGAAGTGCCTGCAAGGAAGCAGCCAAGAAATGTGCCAGTAGCCGAAACCTACAAGATTTTGAAGAAAACTTCTCGGGTCACCGGAATTCAAAGAAAAGTTCTCGTGTCAATTTTCATTTTTCAAGTTATCGAAAGTAGAATGAGGACCACATACCATTATAAGTGGTCTTCTTCCAGATTTATCTATTAACATCGCTCCAATGACAGTTATCGGAACCTGCCATTAAGATTATGACCAGATTAGAGATGGTTATGTTCGAATTTCTTTGTATGATTCAAAAATTTTAAACTGAAATGGTTAATCAATTTATTATTTATATAAGATCAAATACCTGAATGCAAGCATAAGCTATGGTTCCAATTTTTCCCGAAGAAAGTCCTGTAATTCAATAATCGAATTGAGTTTCAATACGAAAAACTCAAAGGCTACATTGAAGTGTTCAGAGACAGTAACCTACCAGCTGCTACAAATGTTTCGCTAGCGTAGAATCCTATCCCATTAATTCCGACAAATTGTTGGAACACCATCAATCCCACACCGATCTAAACATCATAAATTGTCCGAGCTTAAAACATTTCAATAAGGTGCGAAAGAATTTGAGAAAATCACATACTAAATGGAAAAATTATGCATTAATGGTTACTTACAATGACTGATCGAATGTATTTGCTCTCGAACAATTCAAGAATATTTGCTTTTGGAAGAGTCTTAAGAGTTCCAATGTACTCCTATTAATGCCAAAACTTGGTCAGTTTCTCGTCACATTAAAATTTAGAACACCATGAATTTTCTGTAAGTATTTTACTATAGTACATTGATTTCGGCAGCTTCAATGGTGATATCTGCATCCTTTCCACGTAATTTCTGCAGGGCGACAAGAAAGTCTTTTTCGCAACCAACCTTTGCCTGCAAATCATAGTGTCAGCCTGCACTTAAACAATATGCATAAATCATTATTGTATACATACATATATAGACACATACGAAATCTTACCAGCCATCTAGGAGACTCAGGGATGAAGAAGAGGCCAACAAGCAGGAAAATGCATGGAATAAGCCCTTCAAAATCAAACCCAACAATTAAAATTAGTTCTTTCTTACCATTATTTGTCTAAATTTTCCATATCATTACTAATGGTAAACACTATTGTTTTAACCGGCAGATTACAATTTTTTAAAATTATTTTTTTTTCAACGGATATAATACTAATATTTACGGTTAATAAATAAGTTCGAACTTACAATAATATTATTTTTAAGGTTTTAATTGTTAATGTCAATGCATTGAAACTAAAATTTACCGGTAAGAGCGAGTGATCTCCATGTTATCACAGTTCCTATTAAGAATGAAACCGAAGAACCGATAACAATCATGAGCTGCAGGACAAATTCAAAGAAGATATGAGAAAAATTTAATGAATATTTTCTCTTTTGTAATTTTCATTTGTCTTATTAAAGTTTACGATTTTCGACCTGATTCAATGTCGTTAATCCTCCGCGGAGATTTTTTGGTGCTATTTCCGCGATAAAGATTGGGACCTGTTTATTATTAATTTGGCTATTGTCACAATTTTAAAATATTTTGATCAAAATTTGACAGAAAAGAAAAAAGAAAAATGACAGTTAGAAATTTTTTTTCCTACTGAAAAATCATAGCTCATTGGTTTTCCTGCAAAAAAAAAATAATAATTAATTAATTAAATACTTACAACGTAAGAGAAAATTCCAATTCCAAATCCTGTAAAGAACCTTCCCATGTCAAGGTAGAGAGCCTCCTGTATCAGAAACATTCAAGAGTCAACAATGGTTTATAAAGCCAAAACAAGGTTTCTTCAAACTTCAACATATATATATATACATATACATATATATATATATACACATAATACATAATACAAACCGTAGAAAAGTATATAGCCAGCCACCCAGCAATACAGAAGCCAGAAGATAATCTCATTGCCTGATTTCAAAGAGACAATAAAATTTTTTAGGGTATGAACTGATATAATAGCAGTGCATATAAACTTGTATTTTACACTGATTATATAGTGTATATATTACATAAAAAAAATGTAATATATAGAGCATATAAATTATAATTAAATTACTAAAAAAATAATTATCTAAAAAGTTTAATCTACTAAGAAAATGATTAAACGTACCCCTTTTCTACCAAGGAAGTCAGAAATCCGGCCACTAGAGACAGCACCAATCATTGCACCAATGGTTAATATAGAGCCAAATAAAGAGAACTGCATGCCAATTTTTAATTAATTAATATTTACTTAATTAATTAGAATAATAAAATAAACTTAATTAAGATAATAATAATATAATTAATCATTATTTAATAAGGACAAACCTGAGCTAGAGAGAAATTAAGATCTTCTCTGATTGAAGACTGAACCGGTGCTGAATAACCCACCTGTCAAAAGAATTAACTTAAGCTAAACGCAATTTTTTTTTTTTTTTTTTCCTTTTTTGGATTTTTTTCTTTTGTTTTTTATTTTCCAGGTTCCTACCAAAAAACAAAAACAAAAAAAAAAATATTTAGTCCATCAAGAACTCTGCTAATTATTATTATATAAATTTTTAAAAGAACAAAAAAAAAAAAGCTGGGAACTCCCAGGATTGAGAAATAATGGAAGAATACATATATATGTTTAAATATACAAATGTGTTGATGTATGTATGTATGTATGTATGTATGTATACTTACACAAGAGCCAAACTCAAAGGAGCCACAAACAGCAACGAATGTGCTGAGCAAGACCATCCCAATGGATCCACCATGGCGAAGACTATAATCAGGATCGTCTCCCTTTTCACGACCTGCAACTTTTTCTTGCTTGCTGCTAGTAATAAATGGCTGCTCCAGATCCTCAAGTGTGTTAATTATTTCACCATTTTCAACATCTTTAAACTGCCCAATTGCCATTTTTAAATATAATTTCTCCCCTGAATATTATCTTAGCAGTATCTCTCTCTATGTGCATATATATATATATAGAGAGAGAGAGAGAGAGAAAACAGAGAAGAAAGATAGAAGTAGAAGTATCGGGTGAGTGAAAATGGCTTTGAGGAAGGGCTATATATATGTGTGAGACATATATGTATATATATATATATAATAATTACGAAAACAAAAATGGATAGATATTTATTTGTTTATTATTATGTATATGATGACGCATGAATTAGGAAAGGTCATGTTTGGGAGATAGTTGTAGAAGATGAGAAAGACATGTGGATTGAAGCTGTCACTGACGTGGTGATGATATTACAACGCAGGCAGGCAGCATTAATTCAATTCATTCATTTGTTTTTTATTATTTACCCTATTTTTGTAAATAAATTTAAGATTTTATTTTCAATTTATTTTAAAATTTATATCTATTTTAATTAGAAAATAATCATAGTCTCAGATAAAATTATAAAAGTTAAATATATTGAATTAGAACAATATACTCAATCTAGTTGTAAGTAAATCCAAAATTCGTAAATTTTAATGTAATTTACTCTAAAAATGTAATATATCAAGTTAGTTAAATTGTAAAGAAAATTACAAAAATCAAAATACAAGTCGAAAAAATCATAAAATTTAATAACACTCTAATTTATAACTTTTCCAATTGTGATATGAAAATTTGGTAAGAATACATATATATATATATATATATATATAATATAATTAATTAAAATATTATAATTAATTAATGAATTTCTCATGGGAATGTCGGGTCTACGTGCAATTTGATCAAAGCTGACGCGTCTCTTACTTGGTGATGGCTGTGGATCACTAAACTTTCATTATATTAATAAATCAGATTTTGGGATCATATTATGAAATCATGCCTACTAATCCTGCTTCTTTTCATTATATATATATATATATATATGTATGTATGTATGTATGTATATACACATATGTTTAAAATACGTTGACTAAAAAATGCAACAATATATATAGACGCACATGCACGTATATATAATATATAATAGTAGCCACGTTCCTCAAACTCCGCAAAATAATAATTAGTTTTGACTCTTATAAGCATATTTATATAATGATGTACTGTACACCTACTTTTTTATGTGCAAATGATTTGTTAAATTAAAAAGTTTTGAAAATTGATTTAATGTAATTATAACTATACTTATTTTTACAATAATTTCATATTAAGTTATTATTTAACTTGGAATTGTTTATACACACTAATGTACTGCTATTATAACAATTCATTTATTGTTCTGACTGCATTAAGATAAAATATCTCACTATCATGTATTAACACACTATATTTAAATAATTCAAATTAATTTTCTTAGCAATTAATCATGTGTTAAACAAATCTCTTTACAACGAACACATTACTAGGCTCAAGATCAACTTAACGAACACAACCAAACACATGAAGTCCAACCACTACTTTGACACGATTACTTGTACTATTACATCTCAATTGAAGTATAAAATATTACAATCATATCTCTTTTAGTATGGTGCTTCGTTGCTAA
>NW_019014257.1:23291-38150 GCF_000150535.2 Carica papaya | reverse complement strand
ACCCTTGCAACAAGAAGATTCGGTGCCACCCTGATACAATCCTACTCCTCCACCATATCATCTGACACTGCCACAGTATAATTCGATGCCCCCACCTTACAATCAGGTGCTACCGCAGGGCCGTCCGATTTCACTCCAGTATAATCCAATCCCTCTTCCACGAGACCCAGTTCCATCCATAATAGACCTAGGTTATATTGAGAGATACAAGAGACTAAACCCTTATACCTTTGTAGGGATATCCTCCTTCGATGAGGCCGAGTATTGATTAATAGAGACAAAGAATGCCTTCATAACTCTTGGGGTGGTTCCCGAACTGAAGGTTATACTTGTCACCTACATGCTCGTGGGTGAAGTAGGTCACTGGTGGCAGTTGAAGCAGACCATTATGCCCATTCTGGTCACTTGGGAACAGTTCTAGGTAGCTTTCAATATAGAATACCTCCTAGAGCATCTTTGATATTTGAAGAAAATAGAGTTTCCACACCTGGTCTAGGATGAGTTGACATTGTCAGAGTATACCTGAAGATTCCTACAGTTGGGTCGGTATTTTCCTAAGAGTATGATGGATGAAAGTAGAAAGATAAGGAAGTTTAAGTAGGGTCTCCGTTATGAGATCAGGCAACAGCTGTATATATTCGAGCTCAGCACCTACTCAACAGTTTTGGCTAAGGCACAGCTAGTCGAGAGGAACTTTCGTATTTTTCATCTAGTAGTGGGTGATTTTAGACTCCCGATTCTACACTGCAGACAAGCACCTACTGCACTGGTTCAGCAGAACAAAAGACCTAGATCTATGATTGAAGCTCCTTTTCAGGCCTCGATAACAGGACGTGGCAGGGCTTGCCAGCACTGTGATAAGAATCATATGGAACGATCTTGCTATCGCCTCAACAATACCTGTCTCATATGTGGAAGTGCCCAACACTACGTGAGAGAGTGCCCATAAAATCATAATCAGACCAAACCTCTCATCCAGGGCAGAGCTTACACCCTCATCTAACAGGATGCTAAAGCCAACTCAAACATGATACATGGTACGTACACTATTTATAACTACCTTGCACATGTTTTAATTGATATTGATGTTTCACATTCTTTTGTCTCACATGCTTCTGTAAAGAAAATTGAATGTGTTTCCTAAAAATCTTGATTATGTGTTGTTTGTGTTTACTCCTACGCATAAGATACTATTAGAGGAGGTCATATATAAAGCTTGTATCATAGAGATAACCGATAGGAAATTGAGGGTAGACTTGATAGAAATAGATACGGGGGATTTTGACGTAATTATGGAAATGAACTGATTAGCGGCATATCACGCCATTGTAGACTGTTTCTATAAGAAGTTTGTATTCAATCTTCCGAATGAAGAATCATTCACAAATTAATAAAAGTATTAGATATTTTCCCCTCATGATAATTGTATTGTTATATGACGTTTTAACTCGGTTGTCTTTTCTACATCATGCAAAACTAAGAAAGAAATTTACATTTAAGAGATCCCTGTGGTCTGAGAATTTTTGGATATATTTTCTAATGAACTACTTGAACTGTCAGTAGATAGGGAAGTCAAATTTACCATAGATCTCAAGCCTAATACCCAACCCACCTCAGTTGCCCCTTACCGCATGAGTCGGGTAGAGATGTAAGAATTGAGAAAATAGATCAAAGAATTGCATAATAGTGGGTTCATCTGACACAATGTATCTCCTTGAGGTGCTAGACTCACGTTTACAAAGGAAGAGGATGAGTCCATAAGGCTGTGTATTGATTATAGAGGATTGAATAGAGTCACAATCAATAATAAGTACAACATTCTCAGAATTAATGATCTTTTTGACCAGTTACAGGGTGCTCAAATCTTCTCCAAGATAAACTTGCATTTGGGTTACCATCAGGTAAAGATCAGGGCAGAGGACATTCTCAAGACAGCTTTCAGAACCAAGTACGGTTACTATGAATTTCTGGTCATGCCTTTTGGGCTAATTAATGCGCTAACTATCTTTATGGACTTGTTGAATATGGTTTTTAAGCAATTCGTAGATCAGTTTGTCATTATTTTTATTGATAATATCCTAGTCTATTCAAGGAATAGAAAGGAATACGCTCATTACCTGACTCACGTTTTACAGGTTCTCAGAGAAAAGAAGTTGTATACAAAATTAACTAAGTGTGAGTTCTGCCTTGAGCAAACTACCTTCCTAGGGTACATAATATCAAAGGATGGGGTGTCGATAATTCCAAGAAGGTTGAGGCAGTAACACCCAAGAAAATTTTTTCTGAAAAATTTCATTATTATTTTATTTTATGTTAATTTAATTTAATTTATTCAAATAGAAATAATAATAATAATAATAATAATAATAATAATAATAATAATAAGGGGTAAAAATTATTTAGGGATTTAATTGAAAACAATTTTGGAAAAAATGGGTAAAAATTTGGGTTCTGATGGTATTTTTGAAAGAAAAATTGAAAACCGGAGGTCAAAATACAATTTAGAAAAATTACACCACGTCAGCTGCCCGGTCAGCAGCCCTGGCCAACCAGGAAACGCCGCATGACAGAGACACTAACATGGGAGGCCACGCGGAAGGGAGCCGCGTGGGTGATCCACGTGCGCGCAATCGAACGGCTGAGATCTAGTCCCGCGCGCACGGACGGCCCAGATAAAAAACGCACATGGATGGCCTGGATTGCATCGTGCACGGACGGCCCTGATTTAATTACGCACAGACGGTCCAGATTCATTTTCTATTTAATCGCGATCAGACGGTGCAGATTAAATGCCATAGACGGCTCAGATCAAAAGTGGATGGTTATAAATAATCTCATCCGCACCCAAACCCAAACCCTAGCCTCCAGAGCCACTCGCCGGAGAAGACAGCCCAGCCACCAGGGAACCGACAGCCGCCTACTACTGCCGCACTGGAGCAAATTTTGGCCGTCAAACGAGGTAAAAATTATATCATTTGCTCAGAATTCGATTTTAAACCCACCTATGGCCAAATCGGAGTGAAAGCACCGGCCAATTGGCCAAAAAATGTCACCGAAGCCCAGTGACGCCGCCGCGGTGTGTCTCAATTTTTACCTCTGATGAGGTCCTTTCCGATTCTCGTTCAACGTGATTTTTTCACATTTGTGATCACCGTTTCCTCTTTTACAGGTTGACCGGAGCAAAACACCAAAACGCGACGTGAGCCAGAGGAGCCGCCGCATTAGAGAGCCCCACTGCCGGTAAGTTTTAGTTTTTTGTGTTTTTTCAGCCCACCGAGGGCCCTAAGGGTGTTTTCTCACAGGAACCGATGCAAGTTTGGTCAAATTCAGCCGTAAAAGCCAACCCGAGGCGGAGCCGCCGTGCCGAAATGTCAAAATTGGCCGAATAGGCCCTGAGTTTGATTTTTGGATTATTTGGGACATGTGTAGGTACCGTAAGCGCGTTTTAATTTCCAAAAAAAAAAAACTTCAGGGAACTTAGGGACCGCCCGTAAGCGCAGTGAAAATCTAGTTTTCGGCATCCAATCAGGTAAGGACCCCTTCATCCTATTTCTTATCGTAGAATTGAAGTCTGAATAAATGATAATACTGTAATTTATACAAATTAAATAAATATGCATAATTAATTATGGTTGCTAATGGAGTCCGAACCGGACATATTTCTCTATCAATTCCTATGTGATTTATTTTACAATTTAAATGTATTATGGTATCTGGTTTATATATTCTATAGTTTTGAATGCATGAATCACTACTTACTTCACTACTGTTTCATTTTGGGAATCTAAGATATATTTGCTTTGTTAGATGCACGTTACTTGTTTAAGTATTCATGTTTAAATTGGTAACGAAGACTAAGGAAAATTAGGAAAGAGGTGTGGTTTGATAAATGGATAAAATGACAGCCTCACTAGATATCTTGGGAGATGGTGGACGGACCGGGTTTATAGGGAACCCTACCGTGAACGTTGTCTCATACCGGACGAGATATGAAGATTTTAATGTTTTGGCGCCCATATTGGACGTGGTATTGAGGTTTATTATTTTGGTGCTCATACCGGACGGGGTATGAGGACCGCCCTGTAATTATATTTGTTAAGAGAAATGGTTCACGTGTAGCGGGGACCCCTATGATCCCCATGGATACTAGTAAGCTGATAAGAAGGAGAAATTTTTGTTTGATGATTTGAATATAAAAGTATGATATGTGCTATGTTACAGATTATATATGAATTCATGATATTTATAATATTATTGTTTCCATATGTTGTTTTTATAAATCTCATTGCGGTAAGTGGACGGTAAATAGTTTGATTATTGATAAATGAATTTGTTTAAATCTACTTCTCCATTGGTTGTTTTAATTTTCTACAAACCTTTACTTCTGTGATGGTGAATAGTGTGATGTCCTTACTGAACTAGTATAGCTCATTCCTTATTTAACCATTCAGATCAAGAGGACCTGGTTCCCGAGCCCGATCCATAAGAAGACAGCGAGTAGATGCTAGATGTTTTATAGTTTTCTTTATACTTCTTTCATTTCTAGTATCTCATTTAGAGGGACTTATTTTTTTGATATTTATTTAGTACTTTTGAGTTATTGTGTAGGGGATATTAACCAAAATCTTTTTATTTTTGCTTATGCACTTCAGATTTTTATTATGCATTTTCTTTTGGATTTCCCAGGGTCGTTACAGAGGGCAGTACTTGGTTTGGAAAAAAATTGACTTCAATTAAGAAGATTCGTAAACTTTTCTAGGAATGGTAGGTTGTTATCGAAGGTTTGTGAAAGTGCTTTCTAGCCTACCCGCTCCTCTGACCCAACTTACAAAGAAAAACGTTAAGTTTGAGTGGAACGATGATTGTGAAATGAGTTTTTATAGAACTTAAGAAGAAGTTGACTACCACACCCATTTTGGCTCTACCGAGTGGGATGAGTGGATACACAGTGTATAGTGATGCCTCTTATATGGGATTGTGGTGTGTTCTGATGTAGCTTGGGAAGGTTATAGCCTATGGGTATAGGCAGTTGAAAAGTTATGAAAAGAATTACCCCACCCACGACTTGAAACTTACCGCTATTATCCACGCTTTGAAGACTTGTTGCCATCACTTGTATGGGGAGACTTTTGAGATTTATATAGAATATAAGAGTTTGAAGCATATATTCACTCAGGAGGATGTGCGTCAAAATTATTGGATAGAGCTCTTCAAGGAATACGATTATAAGATTTTATATCACTCGAACAAGGACAATGTGGTAGCCGATGCGCTCAGCAGAAAAAGTACAGATATGTTTGTTCACTTAATGGTTTCTGAATGCAGGGTAATAGGGGCTTCACAAAAAATACGACTTTAGGACTTGAAGATGATTACATGTTTGACTCATCTAACTGTCCTACCAAAAACTAATTCAGAGAATAAAGGAAGCTCAATTGACTGATTTCACTCTAACAGCTCTCAGAAAGGATGCAGAATAGAAAGTAAATCCAGAATTTAGAGTCTCTGCCGATGGGTTGCTAAAGTCCCAAGACAGGATGTGTGTTCCAGATAACAGTGAACTGAAAAGGGACGTAATGACAGAGGTTAATAACTCAAAGTTCGTCATACATACTGGAAGTACTAAGATGTATCAAAGTATGTGACCTCATTTTTGGTGGAGTAGGATGAAAAGAAAAATTGCAGATTTCATCTCCAAGTGTCTTGTATGTCAACAGGTTAAGACAGAGCATCAATGCGAAAGCGAGCTACCTCAGCTATTACCGATCCCGAAGTGAAAATGGAAACATATCACCATGAATTTTGTGACAGGGTTGCGCCTAAGGCACACTCGGGACATTATATTATCTGGGTAATTGTCGACTTGCTCACCAAGTCCTCTCACTTCTTGGCTATCAAAAAGACTAACCCTTTAAACAAGTTAGCAAGAATTTATATCTATGAGATAATCAGGCTACATGGAGTCCCGGTGACAGTGATATCTGACAGAGACCGCAGGTTCACATCTCTATTTTGGTTTAGTTTTCAGTAAGCAATGGAAATGAAATTGTCCATCAGCACCACATTTCACCCTCAAACCGATAGATAATAAGAACGGACAATTTGCACACTAGAGAATATATTCCGAGCATGTGTTCTAGACTTTGGAGGCCATTGGGATGATCACCCACCTTTGATAGAGTCCGCCTATATTAACAATTATCAAGCAAGTATCGGGATGGCTCCATATGAGGCATTGTGTGGCCGACCCTGTAGGTCATCGATCTTCTGGAAAGAGGTGCGTGATAAAAAATTATTTAGCCTGAATTTTGTAGAGGAGACTACAGCTAAGTTAAAATCAAGAAGAACATCTACACAGCTTAGAGTAGGCAGAAGAGTTTTGCGAATACCTGAATGAGAGATTTAGAATTTGAGAAAAACGATCAGGTGTTTCTTAAGCTCACCCCTTTCAAGGGAATCGACAGGTTTGGTAAGAGAGAAAAATTAAATCTCTGGTTCATTAGACCATTTGAAATCTTAGGCAAGATTGGTACGTCTGCCTATAGACTAGAACTACCTCCAGAGCTATAGATAGTATATAACGTGTTTCACGTGTCTATGCTACACAAGTATAACCTAAACTCCTCACATGTCCTGTCTCACGAGCTCTTTTCACTCCATGAGGATTTGTTTTATGAGGAGATACCAGTAAGTATTATGGACCGGAAGAGCAGAATATTTTGCAATAGAGAAATTCCTTTCATCAAGGTCCTATGGCAGAATCACGCAAAGGAAGAGGTCACTTTGGAGCCGGAATCGGATTTTAAAACCCAGTACCCCCAAATGTTTAACTAGTGATAGGGTGACAAATTTAAGGGATCAAATTTTTTTCTTAAGGAGGTATGAGTTGTAACACCCGAGCCCGAAATTTGGCCCGAGATATTTTTTTTCAACTTATAAAAAAATATATACTTAAATTTTAATTTAATTTAATTTTTATTAAATTGTCGAAAAAAATGAGTTATGGATGAAATTGAAAAAAATTCTAAAGTTTTGAAAGAACATTTGAAAACAAGGTGTGAACTCGCAAAAAAGAGAAAATATGACAAAATGGGAGACCACGTGGGCAATCTGCGTGCCTGGGCGATCTGACGGTTCAGATCGTATCCCGCGCACACAGACGATTCAGATACGTTTTTCCTTCAGGAGCAATCGAACAATCTGATTCAATGTGATCGTACAGTCTGGATTCATTTCCTGAATAAGAAGAATCTAACGTATGGGAGATGACCACGTGTCTCTGCACGGACAACCTAGATCAACTCGGGGAGGGTATTTAAACATTACGTTCCATAAACTCTAACCCTAACTGCACCAGTCCTCGCTGGAGAAAAAGAAGAAGGACAGCCGAAAAAAAAACTTACCGTCGTCGCTGCCACACCGGAGCCACTGCCAAAGCCAAAATAGGCAATTTTTCCTCCTTCCCGCTCAAAATTTGATCGGGTGTGCGGTTGTGCCAGAAATTACAGGCAAAGCTCGATTGAGCCACCGTGACCAAAACCAAAAACCCTATCCGATGATCCCCTACCCATTCCTTATTTCATGTAATTTTTTGAACTACTGTATTCATCGTTCTTTTTTGGTTCAGGTTAGTCGAAGAGGGAACCAAGCCGCGAAAGAGGACCGGCGGAGCTGCCGCACCCGAAGAGCTCCCATCAGTAGGTTTCAGTTTTTTTGCCTTTTTCGGCCAAACGATGCCTTCTAACTCGTTTTTTCATAGGTTTACATATAAAATTGGCCAAACCTAGTCGAACCCGACCAGGTCGAGGCGAACTGTCGCCATGTTCGGCGAAGTCGGTACCGTGCTGGAACCCTAAAATCGACTGAAAAGATTTTAAAACGCCTATTTTGTCATTTTGAATATTTTTGGATATGTGATGAGTGTTTTAATTTTTGCAGAAAAAATTCAGAAAAACTGGGGACTAATCAGGCAGTGCAGTGAAAAGTACGATATTTCAAATACCGATCCAAAGTAAGAATCCCTCACCCTTTTCCCTGTTACGGTAAATTGAAGCCTAATAATCGATAATATTGTGTTTTGTGAAAATTAGAAAATATTAAAAATAACTATAGGTCACTAGTGGAGTCAGAACAAGTTAGTGCATATTTTCCTAGTTTATTGTTTATTTTTCTCCTGTACTACTTAAAATGCTTATTATTATATTGCGCGTATTAAATTGCTAGTTTTAATTGCCTTCTCGTTTATTTTGTTTACCTAACTGCATAGCCCTTAATTGTTAATTTGTTTTGCAATGAATGTCTCAATCATGTTTCTTAATGTACATATCGCCTATTTACATGACTTACGGTTGATATGTAAATATGAGATATTAGTATGTAACTGGTAATTAGTTAATGGTGTGAATTTATGTATGAAATGTTTACTAGGTACCATGAGAAAAGGAGAATAGACCCAGTACATAGGGAATCATACTGTGGGTATTTTCTTAGTCGGACGGGGCTGAAAAGTCCCATACCGGAAGGATTTGGAAGATATGGTTCACCCTCATATTGGACGGGGTATCGAGACGATGGTATTTGACGCCCAGTACTGGACGGGGTATAAGGACGACTGGTTAATTAACAAATTTGGATTATAGGTACACACATATGGGATATCCTTATAGACCCCCAGAGGTACCAGTAAGTAGATAAAAAGGAACATTTGTTGTTTTTGCTCACTTATATATGAAATCATAATGTTATTTGAGTTATTGTTTTTATAGATTAATTTTAGAAACTCGTAACAGTAAGTATAGAATGAACGGTTTTATGTTAAATAAATTTATTTAAGAAAGATAATGGCTCCATTAGTTGTTTTATAATTTTTACCAACTTTTAGTTTTTCGTGTCAGTGATTAGTGTGATATTCTTACTGAGTTAATATATCTCATCCCCCTATTTAACCATTTTATATCAAGAATACCAAGATCCATATCCTAAACAGCTTGAGGGTTGCGAGTAAAAGTTACCTTCCAGACCCCATCAAAGTTGCCAGTGGAGGTTAACTCCATAGGATTTTAGTTTCGTTTTTGTTCTGTTATTTTAACTCTTATAAAAAAAAATGACATTCATATATCTCTATTGGGCATCCCAAATTACTGTATAAGAGATGTAAATCGTAATTATTATTTGCTTCCTCTATTTTAATACATATCCATTTCTTTAAAGTTTCGGGACTTTACACTTGATCTTTACAAAGGTAGCTTCAATTCTTATTTGGATTATATAATCATGAATTTTCATCTATATCGTTATGAAATGCATAATCTTCAATGTTTTTCTTACTTAATTATGAATTAACATAGTTGCAATACTAACATATAATTGAATCTTACTAACAATATGGTGATTTAGTGGTTAAAACTTTTGTATTATGTTTAAACACTACGAGTTCAAATCATACTAATATATTGTAGATTGACAGTGTCCAGCCTATAATATTTAATTTAATAAAACTATGTAATTAGTTCACTAGTGTATTGATAGTGTGACTATTAATGAGTTTATTATATTTTTGAGAAAAAATATTACGTGTCACGTATATTTTTTATTTGAAATATGCACTAAATAAGTTAAAAAACTCAATCTAGTATTTTTTTCCACCTCATATAAATATATATATACGTAGATCTTATATGAAAAACTAACTATGTATATTCCACTGCCGAAAACTAATAAAAAATGTCTACAAGTTTTTTTAAAAATGGTAAACCACCTCTTGGGTTAAGCTATTTCTAATATCATGACCACATATCATCAAGAAATTTTGCATGTAATTACTGTCATTCTTAATGTTTCTTTCAACCTATAAAGATTTGACTTTTGTTGTGAAAATAATAATAATAATCTTGATAGCAATGATTACTATAAAAATATGGTCAATGGGAAAACCTAGTTAAATTGTAACTTTTATTACTTATAAGTAATTTAGAAAATAAATAATGATTAAATATATAATATACATAGGTAATGACAATTTTTCTATTTGCTCTCCAAATTTTTTATTCCTTTATCATCGTGTCTCTACATTCTTCTTTTTGTCAACGAGATGTTTTCGTTCTTGTAGAAGAGGTAAAGGGATTTTAGTCTCACCTCCATATTGAACAACGATGAAGGAGAGGGAGAGAGGAGAGTGAGAGAAAGAGATGTATAGAATAAAAAAGAAGAAGAAGAAGAACAAATCCTATACAACCATGTCATGTGCAATTACCTCGCCTAGTGATTCTCCCTCTTCTAAGCCCCACGACAACTAAGTGCCAATGCAATTTAACTCCATTAACTTCCCTAAAATTCACCAAAAGTTGGGATTATTTTGGATTTTTTTTTACCTATGTGATTTTAGTCCATTAACTTTCCTAAATTCACCATGAAATGGGCTTATTTCAATTAGTTACCTACGTGATTTTACTCCATTAACTTTCCTAATTTATAGTTGAAGTTTGGAATTTCATTAACCCAATTTCAATATTTTATTATTGGCTTGATACTTACGCTCGTATTTAATCCCTGACAGTTTATTTCGGAGCAAGCACATGTGATTAATATTTCATAGATACTTACTTTTACAAATATATATATGTATATATATATTAATATTTGGCCAACTTTCCGATTATTTTCATTACCATTATTTCTTTGTAATTAATATTCCATCCGCGCAAATACTTACGGGAAATATGCAAGATTGAGCATCCATTATATATCAAGTATTGTTTGTACCTTTGTGGTTACTAGCAGAAATTACAATTGTAGCTGTTTACATCCCTGGAGATATATATATATTCTTGTTTACATATTTTGATCATCATTAATTAATTAATCGATAACTAAAATGAAGACAACCATTTTAATTTATATAGTAATTTGCTTATTTGTTTGTAAAATAATAGGTGTAGTAATTGGAATAGCTTTGGTATTAGGCAGCTTTTGATGTTGCAAGTGTATGTGCATTATTTTTTAGGGTAATTGTTAGGTTTCAGTCAAAACCAAAAAAAAAATGAAAAAGAATTTGCTTCTATTTAGGGCTAGAATTACCCAAACATTTGTCGTAAAAAAATACCATCCTTTATTCATACTCGGAGAATGTTTTAAATAGGGAAAATACATCAACTTCTTCCTGCTATCCAGGAAGCACGAGCAGTAGTGGTGCCATAATCGTAGCCACAACGGCTAGAAGATAAGAAATCAAAAATAGGAAATCAAAATAAAAAAGATAGCTTTGACCAATTCTGGAAGAATGACTTGTCGATCAATTACCACCCACGTTTTCCATGCTACATGCTGCAAAATACCTGGGATTCTTCTGTCACGTTTCCTTTTCTTTCCTTGATATGCGGCGTTTGATTCTATCATTGTCTCCCCTTTTTTAGAACTTTGTCCTCAAGGTTTAGGCACCCTTGGTCTCTCCGTTCAATTAGGCTTCGCAGGTTTGACATCTTCTTCCTCTTTGTAGCATTCTAGAAATAATAGTTGGGATTGATGGCATTTGTGACTGAAGGTAAACTTTTCATCACTGTGGAAGCACAAACCTTGTGCTCGCCGGCACTGTGCTTCTTCCTAGGATAACCGCTTAGGAGTGGCAATTGTTGCTATTAGAGCTCGTAGGGTCTGATCAGATGGAAACGCGTTTGTGGGTTGGGTTGATTCTGCTCTACCCAATCCAACCTACCTTGACGCCCCAACTGCTCCTCGCGCATACGAGCCAGACCTATTGAATCCTTCAAGGTCCTAGGCTTAAACATCCTTATCCCATCTGTTATCTGGGGCTGAAGCTCACCCATGAAAGTTCCAATTAAGTCCTTCTAGGTCCAACTGCAGACCTTATTCCCCAGCCTTTCAAATCCTTTTTGTTATTCCCTCAGGGGCAAGATTTACTTCACCCTCATTAAGGCCTCATCAAAATCTTCACAATCAATTGGCCCGAAACGAGCCCGTATCTCTTCTTTAAACCCAGCCCAAGTCACCATTTTCCCTTCTTCATTATAAGTCCGATGAAGCCATTGCCACCGTTGGTTGGCTTCACCCTCTAGGAGGAAAGAAGCTAGTTGCACCTTCTTCTTATCTAGAATTCCTTGGTAGTTGAAGAATTGCTCGACACAGCTGAGCCATTTGGTCGGATCGTCATCGGCAAATGTGGGGAACTCAAGCTTTGCGAGCTTCGAGAAAAAGAGCTGATGGCCTCCATCATTGCTTTCAGTTCCATTCTCACGAAGTGGTCGCGTCAGTTTGGGTCGACTTGGAGTGTTGTTGCTGAACCCTTCACAGTTTATCAACAGAGTATCTATCAACCGCTTGAGGATGTCCTCCATTTGGTGAAGTTTATCGGCAACTCCCAACTCTATTTGGTTGAAGCTGTCTTGCAATCCCCTGATGCTGGCTTCCAATTATTCAATCCTCTCCTTATTATACATGGCTTTGATACCAATATTAGGTCCCAGTTAGAACCAAAACGAATTGAAGAAGAATTATCTTCTATTCAGGACTAAAATTACCCAAATATTTGATGCCGAAAACCCTCCTTTATTAATACTCGGAGAATGCTTTAAATAGGGGAAATACATCAACTTCTTTCTACTATCCAAGAAGCACGAGTAGCAGTGGTGCCATAATCACAGCCACAATGGCTAGAAGATAAGAAATCAAAAACAAGAAATCAAAATAAAAGAGATAGCTTTGACCGATTATGGAAGAATGACTTGTTGATAAATTACCCATGTTTTCCATGCTGCATGCTGCGAAATACCTGGGATTTTTCAGTCACATTTCCCTTTCTTCCCTTGATCTGCGGCGTTTGGTTCTATCAGTAATCAAATCCTAAAGCTTTATCACAACACTTTCTTTTTTAAAGATAAACTTTATCATAATATTTTTCTCAGTTAAGTTTTATCATAATATATATTTTTATGTTCTTTGAGCATATAACTTAAATTATAAAAATTGAACATAAACAAAACTCAAGGTAATCCTAAAATAATGTAAATGGACCATACATAAACATGGAAAATTAAATTTATCCCAAAGTAAATCTAATCAAGATGATCATTCAAATTTTATATATTTCCTTAATCTGTCATTGTAACGACCCCGGAAATGTGAAAATGAAATGAGTATTTAAACACATAAAATGCGGAAGCGAGATCAAAATTTCAGTTAACATCCCTTACACGAAAACCAAAAACGTACTTAAAATATAAAAGATTAAACTAACTAAAAGAGAAACTCGAAAATAAAACTATGAGTATGACTACAGAATCTTTAAGCATCCCCTTCGTCGTCCTCCTGCGGAACGGGCTCGGGAACCATGTCTTCCTGATCTGAAATGGTTAAATAAGGAGTGAGCTACACTAGCCCAGTAAGAACATCACGATATCTCACCGTCACGGAGGTAAAGGTGGGTAGAAAAACACAAAAGACCAATGGAGCATGATTTACAACAAATCCTTTTATTTATGATAAAACCTTTACCATCCACTTAGCTCGGTGGAATTCATGAAACAATATAAGAAAAACAATAACATTATCACAATCATGGAATAATATAAGTTGTAAAACATAGCACTTATCACGCCTTTTGTAATTCAATCATTATACAACATATCCTTTTCTCATTTACCAGCCTACTAGTATCCATGGGGGTCCATAGGGGTCCCGCTACCCGTTAACCTTTAACATTCATAATCAGTTTCCAGGGCCGTCCCCATACCCCGTCCGGTATGGGCGCCAAAAGCATAAACCTCAATACCCCGTCCGGTATGAGGGTGAAAATGGGCCGTCCCATACCCCATCCGGTATGGGCGCCAAAACCATAAGATCTCCATACCCCGTCCGGTATGTGAGACCACAATCCCGGTAGGGTTCCCTACGGATCCGGTCCGTCCACCATCTCCTAGGATATCTAGTCAGCCTGACCCCATAATACAATTATCAGTCTAAACAATCTTTTATTTTCCTTTTCCTCAGTCAGCATCATCAATTCACATTTAAACAAGCAAATCGTAATTTATGGCAAACAGACAACATACAGTATCAGTTTTTCAGTCATTCAACCCATAATTAATAAAAACGTAGTATATGCACACAAATCTGTAAAATGAACACATCAAACCTCATTTTGCATTTAAAGCTGTAAACAGGCCAAATAACAGTAAATCACCAATCACACTAGACTCGGGCTCCATTAGCCACCTTAAGCAATTTCACACATTTGTTAATTCAAGAAATACCGTTTTATCATTTTGAACTTTAATACCGTGATAGGAAATAGGGTGAGGGGTCCTTACTCGTTTCGGGGTCCGAACACGGCTTTGCAGTGCGCTTGCAGGCTATCCCTAATTTTTCCTGAATTTTCCTCGGAGAACTGAAACGCACTACTGGTACCTGCACGTGTTCCAAAAAAATCCCAAATTAGGCCCAGGGCCCCTTTCGGCCCAAATCGTAACTCCGGCACGGCGGCTCCGCCGTGCTCCGGCGACGGCGCCGCCGCTGGCGGCGGCGAGTCGCCTTGGGTTGGCTGTTTTCGGCCGTTTCCGGCCGAATTCGGCCACACTCGCATCGGTCCCTGTGAGAAAACAACCCTAGGGCCCTCGGGGGGGCCAAAAAATCACGGAAAAACGGAGCTTACCGGCGACGGCGCTCTCGGGTACGGCGGCTCTCCGGCGAGGTTCGTGTTTTGGTGATTCGGCTCCGGTCAACCTGTAGAGAAAAGAATGGTGATCATGGTGATATAAAAAATTGTATCAAACGGAGGCCCGGGGAAAAGGCCCTCATCGGAGGCAAAAAACCGAGAGGGGGGCGCGGGCGGGCGCCGCTGGGCCTTTC
>NW_019014257.1:7764-22978 GCF_000150535.2 Carica papaya | reverse complement strand
GAAGATTGTTTCTCTCCTTTTAAATTGTAATACTCTTAATTAATTTTTTAAAAAAATTTTAAAATTAATGTATAAAATTTGATTTTTTAATTTATGAATTTTTATTTAATGTAAAAATTATGAAAAAATAGGTGGAGGATTAAATTAAAAATAATTTTGGGAGAAATAGGTGAAAATTTGGGTTTTGAGAGTGTTTTGGAAAACAAATCAAAAACTGGGGGTTAAAAATATAACTTAAGAAAAATATACCATGCAGTACCGCCCAATGAGCATACCCAAAGAACCGGAGCGCGTCGCGTGGTAAGGCACGCTGACGCGGTGCCACACGGGAGGCCACGCTAGTGATCCACCTACCCGCGATCGGACGGTCCAGATTTATTCCCCGTGTGCTGACGGTCTGGATTAGTTCCCTCCTCAGGCACGACCGGACAGTCGCGATTAAACGTGATAGACGATCCAGATTTATTTCCTTTTTAAACACGATCATACAATTCAGATCAAATCACGATGACTGATCCGGATTCATTTCCTATTTAAGTGTGATCGGATGGTCCAAATCAAACGAGATGGACGACCTAGATTAAAATGAGATGGATATAAATACCTCACTTCATACAAACCCCTAACTCTAGCCGCCAGCCCCCCCCCCCCCCCCCCTCCCACCCCGCCGGAGAAGAAAAACCAGTCGCTAAGAAGGGAGCCGATCGCCGCCCACCGCCGTGCCGGAGTCACCTCCGACCACTAAAAGAGGTAAAAAAAATCTTGTTTGCTTGAAATTCAATTTTGAATACCCCGATGGCCAAATTGGAGCAAAAAGACCGGCGGATGAGCCGAAAATCGTGGGTAAAGCGGCGCTGCAGAAAAAATCAAAAATTACCTCTAATTGGGCCCTTCTCGATTCCCGTTTCCTGCAATTTTCCCACCGTTATAATCACCATTCTTTTTTCTATAAGTTGATCGAAGTAAAACACCCAACTGCGAAGGTGAGCCAGCGGAGTCACCATACTAAAAAATCTCACCGCTGGTAAGCTTCTATTTTTTGACTCTTTTTGATCAACCGATGTCCCTTAACATATTTTCTCGCAGGAATGAGTACAAAACCAGCTGAAATCAGCCGAAACTGACCAAAAACGGCCAGCTCGAGGCAAATCACCGCCACAGGCGGCTGTGCCGCCGTGCTGAAATTATGAAATTAGCCGGAAAGAATATCTAACACCGATTTTAAATTTTTTGGGGTATTTCTAGGTACTCGAAGCGTGTTTTAGTCTCCAAAGAGACATTTCAGGAACTTGGGGACTGCTAATAGGTGTAGCTGCAAATTTAGCATTTTTTACACCGATTCGAGTAAGAATCTATCACTTTATTCCCTGTTATGGAATTGAAGTCTAATTATAAATAATACGGTATTTTGCGTGATTTAGAAATATCGATAATTAAAGGTTACTAATAGAGCCTGAAATGATTATTTATTACTATTTATCATGTTTTAATTGATTGATTGATTTTACAGTTTTGAATGCATGGTAATATCCTAGAATTGGTATGATGATTTGTGTTCCTTGATGCATGTATTTCTTGTTTTGCATGGTTCATAGTTAAATTGAGAAACTAGAAAATTAAATGTAAACAAGAAATTGCTTGATTAACCGAATGGATGAATGGTACCCTTACTGGTTATTCTGGGAGATGGTGGACGGAACGGATACATAGAGAATCCTACCGTGAACGTTGTCTCATACTGGACAGGGTATCGAGGATTGGTGTTTTGGTGTTCATTCCGGACGAGGTACGGGGACGGCTCGTTTCACCTTCATATTGGACGGGGTATTGAGGTACACTCATACCAGACAAGGTATGGGGACGGCCAGTTAATTGAAAATATTGAATAAGAGTTCACGCGTAATAGGAATATCTTTATAGACCCCCATGGATACCAATAGGCTGGTTAAAAGGGAAAGTTATTGTTTTGATTAATTGAATATGAGATTATGATATTGTTATGTTATGGCCTCCATGGGTCAATTTTAGAAATTTTGTTACGGTAAGTGTACAATAAATAATTTCATTTACGATAAATGAATTTACTTAAATTAAGAGCTCCATTAATGTTTTTATGATTTTTACTAACATTTATTTTTTTATCGGTGAGTAGTGTGACATTCTTGCTGGGATAGTGTAGCTCACTTTTCATTAACCATTTTAGATCAAGAGGACCAAGATTCAGATCTCAATCCACAAGAGAGTTGCGAATAAGATGTTCAGTTATTTACTTTCTATTTAATTCTTTGATTATTTGTTGGTCCTTTAGAAGAGTCATTCCCGTAATCCTATCGGGTATTTTGAATTATTATGTAAGAAATGTAAACTCTAACTTTATTTGTTTCACTTCTGCATTCAATTTATAATTTATTTCCTTTCAAGTTTCAGGTTATTACAGTTAGTATCAGAGTCGCGTTCCTCGAAACTATTCCTTACACAAAATCCTTATGAAACACCAAAAACAATGGATTATCGCCAAACCCTTCCTTTTGAAAAATAAGTCAAAAGACACGAGGAGATGAAGTCAATTACTGAACATGGCAACCCAAAACGGGTCGCTTCGAGAGGATGTCAATCAGTTCTTCGAGATTTTAAAGAAACTCATCTCTACCCAGTGGGCCAAGGAAGTGAGGAGAGAACTATCTGACCCTCTACCACTTTAACACTATGAGCCACCCCTACAATGAGAGGATTTAACGTCACCTCGATACAACCCTTCTCCTCCATCGTATCATCTGACACCATACAATTCAGAGCCCCCACTGTATCATCTGGCACCATTATAGGGCCACCCGGTCCCTCCCCAGCAACATCTATCCCCTCTTCCACGGGACTCAGTTTCACCCATAATGGACCTGATAGAGATTGACACGGGGGACTCTTATGTATTTTCAAGAATGAACTGGTTAGCGACGTATCACGCCATCGTGGATTGTTTTCATGAGAAAAATGTGTATTTAAGCCTCCTAATAAAGAGTCATTTACAAGCTAATAAAAATTTCAAATATTATTCTCCCCTAACAAATTTCTTAGTACATAGCACTTTAACTCGATTGTTTCTCTACAATATACAAACTTAAGAAAGAAATCTATATTTAAGAGATCCCGGTAGTCTAAGACTTTCCAGATATGTTTCCTAATGAACCTCTCAGACCACCAGTGGACAGGAAAGTTGAGTTCACCATAGACCTTCAATCTGGCACGCAACTTATCTCAGTTTTTCCTTATCGAATGATCATGCAGAAATAGAAGAGTTGAGGAAATAGGTCAAGAAACTGCAAGACAATGGGTTCATCCAACACCGTGTTTCTCCTTGGAGTGCTGAAGTCTCATTTGCAAGGAAGAGGAGATGGGACGTTGAGGTTATGTATTGACTACAGAGGACTGAACATGGTCATGATCAAGAACAAGTACCCCCTCCCCAAGATCGATGATCTTTTTGATCAGTTGCAAGGTGCTCAAGTCTTCTCCAAAATAGACCTGCGTTCAGGTTACCATCAGGTAAAGATCAAGGCAGAAGATATTCCTAAAATAGCTTTCCAAACCAGGTATGAGTAGAGCGCGCCACGTGGTAAGGCACGCTGACACGGTGCCACACGGGAGGCCACGTTAGCGATCTGCGTGCCCGTGATCAGACGGTCGCGATTAAACGCGATAGACGATCCAGATTCATTCACTCCTTAAACGCGATCGTACGGTTCAGATTAAAAGAAGACGAATATAAATATCTCTCTTCACATCAAACCTTAACTCTAGCTGCCAACCCCCCCATGGAGAAGAAGAACAAGTCACCGGGAAAGGAGTCAACTACCGCCCACCGTCGTGCTGGAGCCACCTCCGACCGCCAAAAAAGGTAAAAAAAAAACTTATTTGCTTGAAATTCAATTTCGAACACCCTCATGGCCAAATCGAAGCAAAAAGACCGGCGAATGAGCCAAAAATCGTAGGTAAAGCCCGGCAGCGCTGCCACAAAAAAAATCAAAAACTACCTCTGATGAGGCCCTTCTCGATTCCCGTTTTGTGTAATTTTTTTACCATTGTAATCACCATTCCTTTTTCTACAGGTTAATCGAGGCAAAACACCCAATCGCGAAGGTGAGCTAGCGGAGCCACTGTACCGAAAAATCCCGTCACCGGTAAACTTTTATTTTTTGACTTTTTTCGGTCAACCGAGTTCGCTTAATGTGTTTTCTTGCGTGAATAAGTAGAAAATCGGTCAAAATCGGCCAAAACTGACCAAAAATGGCCAGCCCTAGGTAAACGACCGCCGCAGGCGGCGATGTCGCAGTGTCAAAATTTTAAAATTGGCCTGAAAGGGTTTCTAACACCGATTTTAAATTTTTTGGGGTATTTTTAAAAACTTGAAGCGTGTTTCAATCTCCGAAGGAAAATTCTGAGAACCCAGGGACCGCCAGTAGGTGCAGTTGTAAGTTTAGCATTTTTTACACCAATCCGAATAAAAATCACTCACCTTATTCTCTGTTATAGAATTGAAGTCTAATTATAAATAATATGGTATTCTGTGTGATTTAGAAATATCAATAATTAAATGTTACTAATGGAGTCTGAGCCGGTTATTTATTACTATTTATCATGTTTTAATTGACTTATTGATTTTACAGTTTCAAATGCGTGATAATATACTGAAATTGGTATGATAATTCGTTTGTGTCGTTTGATTCATGTATTGTTTGTTTTGCATAGTTTACAATTAAATTGAAAAACTGGAAAATTAAATGTAAACGAAAAATTGCTTGATTAACTGAATGGATGAATGGTAGTCTAACTGGATATCCTGGGAGATGGTGGATAGACCAGGTACATAAGAAACCCTACCGTGAATGTTGTCTCATACCGGACGAGCTATCGAAAATTAGTATTTTGGTGCTCATACCGGATGAGGTATGGGGAAGGTCCGTTTCACCTTCATGCCGAACGAGATATTGAGGGATAGTATTTTTGGTGCTCATACCGGACGGAGTATAAGGACGATCGGTTAATTGAAAATGTTGAATATGGGTTCATGCGTAGTAGGAAAATCCCTATGGACTCCTTGGATATCAGTAGGCTAATTAAAAGAGAAAGTTGTTGTTTTGATTAATTGAATATGAGATTATGATATTGTTGTGTTATCGCCTCCATGGATCAGTTTTAAAAATTTCACTACGGTAAGTGTACAATAAATAATTTTATTTACGATAAATAAATTTACTTAAATTAAGAGTTCCATTAGTGTTTTCATAATTTTTACCAACCTTCATTTCTGTATCGGCGAGTAGTGTGATATTCTTGTTGGGATAGTGTAGCTCACTTGTTCATTAACTTTTTCAAATCAAGAGGACCAATATCCAGATCTCGATCCACAAGAGGGTTGCGAATAGGATTTTCAGTTGTTTACTTTCTATTTATTTATTTGATTATTCGTTATTCCTTTAGAAGGGTTATTTCTGTAGTTCTATTGGGTATTCTGAATTATTGTGTAAGGAATGTAAACTCTAACTTTATTTGTTTCACTTCCACATTCAATTTATAATTTATCTCCTTTCAAGTTCCAGGTCGTTACATAAATAGCTAGTCCTCAAATTCTTTTTGACCTCGTCAAAAACAATATATATTTGTATATATGTTATGAGAGAATAAATTAAACTAAAAAATGGGACAAAACTTAATTATGTTTGCAAAAAATAAATAATATTGAAATTTATTCGTAACATTATTTGAATCATGAATTTTTATATTTAAAATAAAAAGAAATCACTAAACATGTTTTAAAAAAAGACAATTTAGGGTTGAAACTCGATAAAGTTATCAAAATAGGGAGAGAAATGATGATCAAGGCAATTGCATAGCCCATTCCATCCTACTTCACATGTATCTTCCTCATTCCAAAATTAATATGCTAACAATTGAAAAGAATTGTGGCTTATTTTTATGGGGGAAGAAAGAGGGGGAGTATTAAGATTATTGGCTCTCATGGTCCAAGTTTTATTCTAATAAGACAAAAAAAAAAGATTGGGGTTTTGGGATTTTCAAAGTTTCAACTTGATAATGCTAGTAAAATTTGGGCCAACATCCTTATCCTTACAGGTAGAGACTTACTTGAAGAATGATTGACATAGAGGATTGGAAATGGTCAAAGAGTTCTCATATGGAAGAAAAAGTGGACCAATTTGTCAACTAGGACATTTGATTAAGGCTCCAAAATTGATCCCATCATTAGTTACTACTTAATTATTATACATTATCCTTTATGAAATATTCCATTACTTTATTATATGGTATAATAACATGATACTGTATTGATGACAAGTACATTGCTGAGTCACCTTTTACCACCTAACAATGAGCTTGGTGCTTCGAAAAAAAGGTGCATATTTTGTTAAATCCGGTTACTATAAGGCATAGTAAAGTTGTTGTTTTGATATGATCTTCATCATAGAGCAACGAGTCTATTTGACAAAAAATTTGGAATTACTCTGGCAATCCTTTAAGTTAAACATCTTGTATAGAGAGCTTGTAAGGATGTATTATCACTAAGAGTTAGATTATCACAAAGAGGAACGTATATTAGTTGAATATGTCCTATTGTGATGAAGGAAGGGACAACAGAACATCTATTTGAAGACTGTATGTATGCATAACAAGTATGAAAAGTAAGCCCCTCGAGAGCCCACCAACTTTCATCTTTATCTTTTTTTACTGGTGTAAAGCTAAACTTAGTGATCCTCTACACCTAAAGATGAGTTGGTTTAGATTTTATGGGGTTTATGATGGAGTAGGAATTATTGGGTCCATAAAAATAAAAAAATATATATATATTTCATTACACTTATTCACAAAATGCAATAATATTAAATTACAATTAAAATTAAAAAGAGATAGTTTAGAAGGACATTCACTAGCTAGGCATGATAATCCTATACAGGGAATTGTTTGTCACTCTGCCTACTAGGCAATTTCAAACTAAATTATAATGCCTCAGTTGGTAAAGAGTAATGGGTTGATCTGGGCATTATTTATCGGGATTTGAATGGAGAAGTCATGTTTATTGACATGTGAGATCTGTACTCCCACTCTAGTGGATATGCTGATACCATGGCTATACTATATGGTTTCAAAGTTGATGTGAGGAAAAGTAAAATGAAGTAATAGTTGGGTGGCTCATAAATGGTATTTAAGTTTACTAATGTTGAAGCACTAGCCTTTTTAAAGTTTGAAATGCATTTGAAACAATTTTTATCATTTACAATTTATTTTAATTCCTTTTATTTTGTTTAGGTTATTAAAAGTTGTAATATCGTGGCACATACTTTAGTTACGAAGGCTGTTTTATCCGTGATTCTCATATTTCATTATAGCTGTATGTTTTTTTGGGTACCATATTTCAACAAGATGGTTGTGTTCTTAATTGATTAATATATCAAATATATTCATTATATTCCAGAAGAATAAATGAAATTTTGTAAACTTATATTACACCACTATATTTGAAAAAAAAAAGTAAAAGTAAAATGCAAAACACAATTTTATTTTTAAAGTTCATCATGTTAATAGAGTTTCAAAATGCATTCTACATAGGATTTATATTTAAAATAATTCTAAATACTAAAATTTGTATTTGTGAATAGATTTATATTTTTAGTTGATTTATTTTAATATTTTGAGACTTTTTTTATTTATTATATTACAAAATCTTATTGCTGCCTTTTTATTCTTAAATCCAAATTGGGCCGTGGGCCATTAGCATTTCTCCACTTTGGGCCGGACATTGTTGATTTAGTATTGCAAGATGTAAATTCTTGACCAAAATTGAAAACCCTTTTAATTTAATTAATTAAATTAATATTTCAAAACTTAAAAATATACAAACTTAATACTTTATCAAAAAGTAAAAAATACCTAAAAAATAAAAATAAAAGTGAATATGATACTTTCTGAAAAAAAAAAAAGAAAAAAAGAAATCTAATTCAATGGACAAAAGAAAAGTTATACTTTGAATGGGCAGAGCATTTTATATAACTCTCTTTTTGTTCACTCCTTTCTTTTTCATTTATTTGACATAAGTTGTGAGGATCATCACTTCTCTTTAGTTATCCTTATTGACCCACATCCCTTATTTTGCTCGACAATTCATAGTGTCAACCATTGTTGCTTTGGCATCGGTAGAGTTTTGCTATTGTTATTTCACGTGAAACATGAGATAAATGTTGTAAGTAGGCTACTATATCTAAAGGTTCATCTCATACTTTTCTTGTTTGTTACTTTTATTCAATTCCCATTATTGTCATTATATTTATTCTTGTATAAGTACACCCTAATGGAATAATTTACATCTCTAAAAAGGGTGATGAGAGGTTTTTTGTGTGTTTGGAAATGGTATCTAGTCATTCTCCAAACTATAACGCATGATTATTATTATTATTATTTTTAATACTACACTAATTTATTTTACCAAATAGTTTTTTTTTTTTTTTTTATAATTTTGGTTTCATGGAAAATGTGGGTTGTGGTCCATTGGGTGGGAGGCTCTTAAATAAGGTGGCGACAATGATGTATTTCAATACTATACTTTTCCTCTTGCACTTTCTTTACCTTATTATTATAATTATTTTGAGCCTTTTACCAATTTTTGTTAAGTACAATATAATATATGTAAGGAATTTACACTAAAGAAGAGTTAAAACTAACTTAAATATGTAGAAATAACCTTTTAGGTTTTCTTTGCTTCTAACTTGGTTTATACATAGTATGCTTTATTTCCTACCTCTTAATTACTTTTCAGATTTGGTTTATTCTCACTGCAGAGGATAGATAGGGTCTCATTTCTTCACCTACTTTCTTGATCTTTTACTTAAACCATTTCCCACCCCCAATCACGCAAAAAAAACAAAAAAACCTCTACTTTTCTCAGATTTCACCTTTCTTTTTCTTTTTTTTTTTAAACATCATAATATATATTAATCTTTCTCAAAACATGAATGGAAATTAGGGTTTCTATCATAACCTGTAACTTGAAATTAAAATCTCACCCAACTACAAATCACCTTAGTTGACTTCAACTTGCTTGCCCTTTAGATAATGCTTTCTAAACCTCTTGGTCAATGTACGCATGGAGAAATTTATAATATGTTTCAAACGTTAATATAAAAAAATACAATCAACTGAAGTTTCTGATCCATTATTGAGCTAAAATTGACCGGGTCAATCCTACAAAATGGAATCACTAATATTTCTGAAATCTTCATCTGGCAACAGCCCTGATATGGATTTGTCCTCTTCGTAACCCGGTCATCTTATTCAACTTTTCTGACCGATTATTGAACATTGAACCGATCAAAGGATTTGTTTATTACATGTCTTACAAGTTAAAATATGCTTATTTTCTGTTCTTACTCGGAGAATGATTTTCGTTATTCCTTCAACAAAATGCAGAATTTTAAATACACTTCACAAAAATTATTAATTTTTTCATAAATTGCATATGATGAATCTTTGTTCTAAACCACAAATACCAAAGGGTTCTGGTTCAATGATAATATTTTAGATCTGTATTTCTTCAACTGAAAACTGAACATTTGTTTCCCTTAAAGGGTTCAAAATATAGAAATAGTAAGGGTTCGTGCAGAGAAGTCCCCGGGATCAACTAAATCCATCTTCAAAAAACGAACCAATTCTTTTTCACTACTTAATCTACACCTGTAATTTTCATTTTCCTTCTTCCTACTTCTAAATATATTTCCTCCATATGTAACCCCTGAAAATTAAAACAAACAAACAAATTTACATGCCGGCATCGTTCCGTCCAAACCGGCTTTACTCCGCCGGCTGAGTCTCCTCCCGCCACGAAAAAACCTGGACGTCAGAGGAATCGAAGCACGAGTCAGAATACTCGAACAATCCACCAAATGCAACGTAGTCACCGCTGTAATCGTCATTGATCCCGAGCCCGAACGAGTCGTAACTCGGGATCTGATCGTCAAACCCCCAAAACTCACCGATCGCGGACGAGTTAGAGGCCAATCTTTCCAACTCCGCCGCAGTCTCATCCTGACTCTGCTCGACCTCGCTTGTAGAGGTTGCAACAGAGGACGGAGGCAAACCCAGCTCGTCGTCAGAGGCTTCTAGAAGGTAACCGAGTTCCGGCTGTGACTCGCCGGAATCTGACGTTTGATCGACGACCGGCGGCGGAGACGAGGAAGAAGCCGATATTTCTTCCTCTAAGCTTTTCATAACTGAGTCGAGGTCCTGAGTTGCGGGATCATGGTCCGAGTCATCGAGGATATCCAACAGATCATCCCGTAACCTCTTGACCTCCGGCGAGTCGAGATCCGGCTCGCCCAAGTCATCACGCACTCGCTTCTTGTTGTTAACCGACTCCTCCATGGGAGAATAAAAGAAATGACGGGCCTGGGTAGGGCTAGGGTTTATCTTTTGCAATGAGGAGATGTGTGGCTGTGATGAGGGGAACACGAAGTTATATAGTGGAGACGAAAGTAGAGAGAGAGTAGAGAGAGAAAGAGAGAGCAGAAAGAGAGTGAGAAATGATGGAGACGCAGGCGCGTGGGAGATGAGAATACATAGACCATCACGGAGGTCTTGCCGTATTTTGCTATTTTCTAAAAAGAAAATACATTTTGAAATCTTCGGGGTCCGCTTTCACTTTTCTTTCCGAGAGGAAAATTATTAAATTGGTTTGAATTTCGTCTCCAAGTCCGGTCAGATGGGCCCCACGCCGTCGGTCAATCTTGGCCGTTGGATCTTTTTTCCCGTTTGTTTTTGGCTATTTCCATGGCTGCCTTTCGGATTCCAACTTCCAAGGGTCTGTTGGGTTGGTAGGAATATGTTATAAACGGAAAAGAATAAGGGTATTTTGGTCAAATCAGTGGGATGCTTTTTTTGTGAAGGGAATTTTTTAATAAAATAAAATGAAGGTGGTGTGTCATGTGTGAATCAATTTGCGGGTATTTTGAGTTTTGATTTGGAACATAAAAATTTACATTTTTTTTTAAAATTATTTTCATTTAAATATATTGGTTAATAGTAATTTATTAAAATTAAATTAAAGAAAGCGTTAATTATTTAAATGAAAATTTAATATTGATTAATTATTGGGAGGGTTGACAAGGCATTGAGTCGGACTTTAATGTTGGATTTGGTGTTCGGGAAAGTTGTGGGCAAATTGATTGTTGATTTCGTCGGCGACTTTTATTGGGTAATTAATGATGAATATAAATTAATAAATTAAATAAAATATTAAATTAAAAGAAGGAACATGTCATAATTTATATTAAAAAAAAAAAATCCGCATTTCATTAATTCTTGATGCTTCTTTACTTTATAAAGAATTAAAAACTTTTCTTGCTGTTATCCATTCATTCATTTCTCTCGCATCATTTTTCTTCTAAAATATTATATTTACCAATTAATTATTTAGTAAAAATTATATATATATTTAATGAAATACCCTTTTATTTATGTACTCTTTTTAATATATTTAAATAATGTAGAATATATTATTATTATTTAAATAAATTATTAGGGTTTATTTGATAAGAAGGGACGAGAAGGTGTTGGTTTGGTTTAACATTTTTGGGTAAAAATCTGAAGACGACGTCATTAGTTTCCTCAAGAAGGGCACGTGAGTTTGAAGACAAATCAAGTACGGCAAAAAAAATAAAAAATAAAAAGAAAAAGAAAATCAGAAAATAAAAAAGAGGGTCCCACCAAAGCGTAATATGGTCCACCTACTCGGTCCGGGCTCTTATTGTGATGGCCTCACCAAATATCTGCCCACTCGGCCAGCCGACAACCACTTTCTCATTGTCCCAAACAAACAATACGTTCTCCACTTGATCATTTCTTACTTTTTTTTTTTTTTTTTTTTTTTTTTTCATTTTGACCCCACCATTTACTTGTATTTATAATTATGCCCCCATCTTCCATCCAAGCCGATGCTCCTCGTCTACGTGGAGCCCAAGGAATGAGCTGAACGTCTTAACCGGCGCGGCTCACACAATCATGCCATCTCAAATTTCTAAAAGTGCTGGCTCAGGCTCAGCTGGTAGAGGCTATAGCCGATCCCTCGATTAGCGTACTCTGTCAACTTGCTCTGCCTTTCACGTTTTTTTCACATTCATCCTTTTTCCAATTTTGTAATTAACTTAATAAAATAATATACAAAATGTCAAACGTCATCATTATTGCCAGATTTGATTGAAAGGACCCAGAAGAAATACCCAACTATATTTCATAATTCCCATTATTAAATTAATATTTATTATTAACTTTATTTTAATTAAAAAAATTCAACCGCCAATCAGTTATTACTAATCTCCTACTAGTATATTATATATTTATAAAATAATGAATTCCAAAAGTTTTCTAAAACTTGTTAACCGTTGGTTAAAACTGGAGTGGTAATTAAATTAACTCTAAATAATATATTAGCATGTTATTTTGTATTTAAAGAATAAACAAACATTTGTTTACTAATTACTAATTGAAGTAATTAGTGTTACAAAAATTAATTAATGTAGTTTAATTTCCAAACTATTGTCTATATATATATATATATATATATGCCCGTTTTTGTACTGGGTTTCTGCAATTCAAATTACTTTGCAATTAACTGAATAAAATCAAAAGCATGTTTACCTTACTAAACTTTTAAAAAGTTCATTTTGCTTGTAATATTTTTGACTAACTTAAAAATTGTATGTTCTTATTCATTTAACTTCACCCAACTCTCTCTATTAGTCACCGACTATCATTTGTCAGTCGCCACAATATATATCTATGTTAGCATTTTTAATTTTGTAATTATGTTTTCTGTAAACTCTGGTTTGATATCCAGTATTTACCATGAGACTATTTATTACTCTAATAAATTTAGCATCAATAATTAGTTTTATACAATATTTTAATTTTAAATAATAAATTATATACTAGTAGATATATTTAATTAGGGAGATCTATCTATAAAGATTGATGATGGATGGGGCCACGTGTTGTTAGTGGAGGAAGAGGATGTTAAAGAGATCACATGATACGGAGGAGGGATGGTTGTTGTTGTTGTTGTTGCTTTCACTTATCACGAGGAGTTTGTTAGATCTAACGGTCCAGCCAGCCTCATTTATTTCCAAAATATATTTAATTTAATAATTACCCACCAATTCTTCAGGATGCTCATCTAACGGTCCAGATTCTTTTTGTACTGCCACGTCAACTGACACATGTCAGTCTCTTTTATTAGTTTTACTGTTCCGTTATGTCATGTGTGTCAGTAAATATATAAAAAAGAGAGACACAAGAAAATATGTTTTTTTTATTTTCATAAAATATAAAATTAAAAAAACTATAAAGTAGACTTTTATCAATAGCATTTTTAATGATTATTATATTTTATTAATTTAATCTATTTAATCAAAATTAAAATAATTTATTAATTAATAAAAATGAACTATTTAATATAATTAAATATTAATTATTTAATATATTACATATTATATTTGTCTATAATTAGATTCACTTTTATATATTCAATTTCATAACAAAAGTATCAAAAAATATTTGAATTATATATAAATTTGACTTAGATAATTTCATTCAAATTTTTATTAAATTAAAAATTTTAACAAAATTCACTCCCAATATTTGGTATTCTAAAAAAAAATACACAACAATATAAAAAATGATGGAATAATTTTGTTCGCTGTTTTTAATTTAATAAATATGCTCCAAATATTGGCACATAATATAAAACTTTAAAATAATATATATATATCTCTCCTCATTCCCAAGTTATACTTTGAAAAAAATAAATTTATTATATTACACTAATTTATATAATCCTATTCAATTCCTTGATTAAGCTGTTAATTTACTTTTATAATCATCATATTATGAAGTATAACATTCAACCTTGTAAAAACATCCAATTGTAACTAACAAGTTTTGATTAACATTTATCTAAGTTTTAATTTATGATTAAGCTATTAATTTTAACATAACATCATTATTTATTATGTTGTACTAAAAAATTGTTCATCTAATTATTGAACGTAAAAGTTATTAGCAGAAATTAATTAAAAGGTAACGTGGATTCCACTAAAATTTATATTAAAACAAACCAAATTAAGGCAACCAAATTATAACGTAACCTTTTCTTTTGTCTTATAAGTGCTTTATGTTTATATATGTATGTGTGTGTGTGTGTGTGTATATATGTACACCGACAAGCATCTTACTTATAAAGAGGCGGAGATATATATATATCTGTAGATATACACGTATATATACGAAGGGAGAAAAACAACTTGTATAGATTAATAAGCGAATCTTATCTTCTTGAAGCATACTCCAAACTGAACTTTCTTTCGTATACTTTATAAGTTTTGTTTGCTTTTGCGAATAATTTCTTTCGGGAAAAGAATACGATAAAAAAAAAACAAAAAAACTATGTAAAAGTAGATGGCCATAATAATGGTACTTATAAGAATAATATATGTTTTGCATATATATGTATGTATGTATGTATATATGTATACATACGTAGAGCATTCGTCACCAATAGATATAGCAAACCTGATTTTAGTAAGTCAAAATATTACGGGCTAGTGACGTAGTCTTTGATTCAGTTGCTATTTAGTCATTATTTTTTTGTCTTACTTTTTTATTAGTTTTATAATTATTGATAAATACAATTAATTAGAATATAGCCTATTAAAATATATGTATGTTTGAAGGTCTTATAGTATTTCAAAGTAAACATTCACAAAATATTAATAATTACATAACACTGACATACTAATAATAAATTTTAACAATTATATACACACTAGTAATAGTATAACTTATAAAATATATAGTAGAATTTGGACCAGTACTTTTATTAAAAATTAAAAAAATAAAAAAGTGAAAATATTAGCCAATAATATGTAGAAGGAATCCTGAAACTTGATATAGATATGAATAAATATTCTCGTATCATATATGATGATGCTTGTTGAATAAAGTATTTCATATGACAAAACATTATTTTAAGAAATGTATATGTCTTTGACATTGTTGTGAAAAATACCCTTTTCTGATTGCGTCTCTGCTGATATGATAGTGTCATGCATAGTTGAATAATCGGATTTCGACAGTCAAATAAATACACTAATTTTTGACCTCG
>NW_019014256.1:24273-35427 GCF_000150535.2 Carica papaya | reverse complement strand
AAAAACTATGGCCACCAACTCCAGGTCGTAAGTGGGCTAAGTTGCACTCATGGGGCTTTACTTGTATGGATCTATAAGCAACTACCTGACCGTGCTGCATCAAATATAACCCAAACCTATGTGAGATAAATCAAAGTAAACCCAGAAATGTTCCAATATTGTCGAGGAGGATCAAAATTAGTGTAGGATTGAGATGATATTTCAACTCAGCAAAACCTTCATTACATTCGTAATCCCAAATAAAAGGTACACTCTTCTTGGTGAGATGGGTCAATAGAGCTGCAATCTTGGAGAACCCATCAATGAATCACCGGTAATAACCTGCTTAACTAAGGAAACTATGTACCTCAGCGATATTTGTTGGCGAGTTCAAGTTTATCACTGTTTTAACTTTGGATGAATCCATAGAAACTCCTTCACCCGAAATCACATGGCCAAGGAAAGAGACTCGATCTTGCTAAACTTAACATACAGATGGTTCCGGCGAAGGGTTTCCAATACCCAAGGTAAATGGACTATATGTTCTTTCGAGCTCTTAAAAAACTCTAGGATGTCATCAATGAACACGGTTACATATTGATCCAGTGCATGCCGAAAAACTCTATTCATAAAATCCATTAAAGCAACAGGTGCATTAATTACTTCAAAAGGCATATCCTTGAACTTGTACTGACCGTATCTATAACATCCCACCCATCACTGTGCTTAAATAATTTGGAAATCCTACTTATTTAGGTCTTTGGCTATGCTAAACTTAATTAATTTATGCTGCTTAATATTTAACGTATTTTGTTATTTTGATTGGTTTTTCTTATTTATTTAGTTTTTATTTTATTTTATTTTATTTTAAGTCTAACTCATATAAATTAAGTATAAAAATTGAGAAAAAATTAGAAAATAAGATCAGGAAGAAAATCTCGTAGGAAAAATCCTGCAGGGACTCAAGTTGCCTCTGTGTTCAAATGAGTCGAATTGTTCTTATTTTCAAGCATTCTATGTGAATTACAGACACTTGATGAATTTGCATATAATAAATATAATATGTAATTGGTAACAATTAAAAGTATAAAAGAAAAGAAAAAGAAAAAAGTGAAATGAAGTTTGTAGAGTCCGAAGTGTATATATATTGACATGCATATTGCATCAAGTGTCTGGTTAGGCTTTTTATCTCTGAAGGGTATTTGTTCCCCTTGCTCTTCGGGGTATCTACTTTCCCTCCCCTATCTCGTCTAGAAAGAGGTAAGAGGTAAGAGGACCGCTACCAATGGATGACGGTGTGCCCTTTAAGGAGAGTGGTATCGCACTATTTGTAGGGATCACTCGTGGCAAAGTAATATCGTGACCGCAGATATCTGTTAGGGCCACTATGGCTAGTACGGTCGTGGTCATAGATTCTACTATGGTTTGGCTAACCAAAAATAGGCTTGAGCAAATTACCATATCTATATCCGATCTGGTCATTCCACTTGGGTAGTATCTGCCCTCAGAGATTGAAGTTGTAATGATTTCACGAAGCATGAGATGAAAATCTGAGCATTTCATGATTTATTTAGTTTTCTCCATTATCTGACATGATGTATGTTTGATGTTCTGTATTAACGTATCATTTTCTTAACAAATAAATGATTTTCCATAATGTGAGATAGGTAAATGAGGAAGTTAAAAGGTAAGATAAAATAATTAACTTTTGAAATCTTATGATGTTAATTTAATACTATTTTTCTTACTGAGCATATAGAACTCACTCTTTTTATGCCCCCCTAGATGAGGAAAAAAGTGAGGAACTACAGGTTGAGCTACTCTTGGAAGTCTTTGAGGATCTGTGGATCCACAAGTTAGTGCATGACTGTTCCCGCACTCTGATGAGTAGAATAACATAGTGAAAGAAGTGGCCCTTATGTTTTGTTTGTATTTTACAGCCATTTCTGGCCTCAGTATATGTATATATTGGAATTCATATGTATTTGTAAGCAATTTGTAATAATTTTGTTCTGCTGCATAAATTTTATCATGCACTTGTTATTCTGAATTTATATCTAACACCCATTTGTCTTAATTAGCACTTGGGATGTCACAGTATCGGCATCAAAAAGTATTTTTCAAAATATCTTCTTCTTTAACTCGCAATTGGTAGTACCCTGATCCGAGAACGATCTTTAAGAAGACCATACTACCTTGTAACTGATCGAAGAGATCATCAATAGGAGGTAAAGGATACTTACTTTTTACTGTTACACGATTGAGTTCTTTGTAGTCTATGCACAGTTAGAGGGAGCTGTTTTTCTTCTTCATAAATAACATCGAGGCACCCAAAGGGAAATGACTGGGGCAAATGAATTTTTGACCAAGAAATTCAGAGAGCTAGTTTTCCAATTCTGCGAGTTCAGTACGGCTCAAGCGATAGGCAGGTTTTGAGATGGGTTGTATTTCAGGAAGTAAATCAATAGAAAAGTCTATCTCCCTTGGGGGAAGCAAACCAATAGGTGGAGGTAGAGCAAGAAGAGAAATTTAGGATCAAGATGGTTATTAACAGGGTCTGCAGTCTTCGTCTTGGTTATTGTGGTTATTGTTGTTGTTGTTGGGTACGAACTCGAGCGATGCATTAGTGTCGCGCCAAGATAAGTTCTTAAAGCTAACAGGGCATGTTCTAGCACCTCAGCATACGAGCTAAGTCTCAGCATTGCAACCCGGTCATAAATATCAACATGAAGGCCTTTAAGGAACTTCCTACCTTTGCGACTCTCAAGGGTGACCATCAACGAGGCAAACCGAGAAAGCTGGCCCAAATGAACAAGCCTGCAACCACCCACAGGCCCACATTCCGCGATCTGAGTGGGCTGGTCAACCTAACCCACCTTTTAATTAAATATATTATCTTTAATTCCCCATGTTTTTAATTTAAATCCTACAACTCTAAATTAATTTAATCGTGTTTTCTACATGAAAATCATATGGGATAAAACCTTATCTTATTTTTATTATTATTTTGAATAATTTCTATCCCTATAATTATTTAATTAATTATCTTATATGTAGATGAGATAGAATAAATATTTTATTATATAATTATCCTAGAATTAGATAAAAATTTTTGAAGCATATTACTTTATTAATTTTTTCAAGAGATTATAGTCATCTAGAAATATTCTAGAAAAGGCTATAAATAAGCATTTGCCCATAGGTTATAAACACACAAATTACAATTAATTTGTGAGAAATTCATAAAATTTTAGGCATTTCTTCAACTAGTGTTTTGCTAATTTTTAGCTTCTTCAAGTTCTTTGATGAGTAGGAGCCTTCAGATTTGTTGAGCTAAGGAGCGGGGATCAACCTATCGGTAAGTCCATGATGTTTTTTCTTTTTTTTTTTTCTAATCTTTGTTTTTGTATTTCTTTTAGGATTATGGATTTAATTAGAAGGAGGGATTTTTTTAGAATTTAAGTTTGGATATTACATAACGTTGAGTGATTTATAGGAGTTGATTCGATTCTCCCCACACCCTCCCACATCATCTGGCATTAGACCTTAGGCTTCTAGAACCAAAATTTATCTGTATTGCTTTCAACAAAAACATTTTTTGTTCTTAAATTAACTTTGAAATTTATTTTGATTGTTAATTCGTTTTCATATTACTTGAATCCATTCTATCCGTTCGTTTCAAGTAATTTTGTGTTTATTCTATTATTCAAGAAAAACAATTATACATATCAAAAATACCAAAAATATCCCAATTGCACCCCATAAGGCAATTGGCACGTTGTTTGTATTTTGCATAACAAAAGCATAATAACCTTGATTGGTGACTGAAAATCATTTGAGAAATCGAAGGCAAAGTCCTCAACTAAAAGGTGCGAGCGAAATTTTTTTTTTTTATTTTGCATATTATCCACGTTTAATTTTTGAATTGCATTTCTATAATCTTGCATCAATGTTGCATAAAGAAACTTGACTAGTCGTAGAGCGCAATCGATAAATTAGGGGTAGTATATGTAGGTACACCTTCTAGTTATATACATCGAAATTGATTGGATCCGTACACATAAGTCCATATTATTAATCTTTGTGATCTACGTTTCTATCTTTTATTTTACATTTGTTCCATTACAAAATTAAGTGACTAATTGATACTAGTTGTTTAACACATGAAAGGGACACCGTTTCTTTTTTGTGTACTTGTTTATGAGCTTTTGTAGAAATTAGAATCCTCTAAGGTTTCTTATTGGATCATAAGGACTAACATGCAGACTCAATTCAAGTAATTCTTATTTCGAACACTCAACTTGATAGACAAATTTGTCAATTGAGAGATTGTGAGGTAAACACGAGCAAAGGTAAGGCAGAGTTTTATTTTCACTAACATCTCTTTGTTGGTACTTCGATACAATTCCAACCATTGCCAAAGCTCCCCATTGGAACGAAACCCTTGTTCTGTGGAGATCCCTCAACTTACACGTTAAGGATAAGGACCATGAACAATGGGAGAACATATTCCACACCCACTACCTGATCAATAGCAAGGTGTGTAGTATAATCATTGATGGAGGGAGCTGTGTCAACATGGAAAAATTAGAACTTGCATGCACCACTCATCCAAACCCCTATTGGTTGTAGTGGTTGAATGAGAGCGTCGAAGTAAAGGTAACCCAACAAGTCATGGTACCTTTCTCCATCGGGAAGTATAAAGATGAGGTATGTTGTGATATTGTTCCTATGCACACCAGCCATGTAATAATTGGTAGGCCTTGCCAATCTTATAGACGATTCTAACACCATGGTTGGGCCAACTGCTATTCTTTATGAAAGGACAACCTCACTCATCTCCTCACACCCCTCTCACCCCAAGAGGTGTATGAGGATCAAGTGAAGGTCAAAAGGGCCTTCGAGGAATCCTTAGATAGAAAAAGGGAGAGAAATAGTCAATAGTCCCTAAAGAAGAGTAAACCTAGCCCAATAAAAACCCAAAAGAGAGAAAAAAAAAAGGAAAGAGAGTCCTTATGTGAAGGGACAACAGGTGAGGCAAGCCATTTATGAAAGAAAAAGCATCGTAGTGTTGCGGTATTAATAGGTCTATTTGAACTCATCTGACCTAGACCCAACCCTACCTCGAGGTATTTTTCCCCCCCTCTAGGAATTCAAGGATGTTCTGTCGAAGGAAATTCCAAATGAACTTCTATAACTACAAGGAATTAAACATCAAATTAATTTTATCCCTGGAGCCACCATTCCTAATAGCCCTACCTATAGGAGTAATCCAAAAGAATCCAAGGAACTCCAGTGCCAAGTGGAAGAGCTGTTGGCCAAGGGGCATGTTAGGGAAAGGTTAAGCCCTTGTGTACTCATTCAACTAGTACCCAAAAAGGATGGTTCCTGAAGAATGTTTGTCAACTGCTAGTTGTCAACAAAATTACTGTAAAGTATAGTGGGGCAACAATTTTCACTAAAATCGATCTCAAAAGTGGGTACCACCAATTAGGATGAACCACGAAGACAAGTGGAAAACGACCTTTAAAACCAAGTATCGTCTTTATTAATGGCTCATAATGCTTTTTAGCCTTTCAAATGCCCCCAATACTTTTATATGACTTATGAATCATGTCCTTCGACCTTTCTAGGAAAATTTATAGTTTTGTACTTCGACAATATCCTAATCTACAACAAGAATCAAAATGAACACATCCAGCATATTCATTATGTTCTCGAGGTTCTATGAAGGCAACAATAATTTGCTAACATGAAGAAATGTACCTTCTGTAGTGATAAATTGATCTTCTTAGGATTTGTAGTAAGTGTTTGTGGTACGATCCTTGGAAGTGTGGCAACACTATTTTTTACCAAAGGAATTTGTGATTCACACCAATAACAAATCCCTCAAACACCTAAAGGGTCAAGGTAAGCTCAATCGCCGACACGATAAGTGGGTAGAGTTCATAGAAACATTCCCCTATATGATCAAATATGAATAAGGAAAAGATAACATTGTTGCTGACGCATTGTCTCGAAGATATGTGCTCCACTCCACCTTAAGTTCTAAAGTTTTAGGGTTTGAGCACATAAAGAAGATGTACGCCAATAATAAAGATTTTTCCTCTCTTTATCAAGCTAGTGAGCACTATACTTTTCTAAAAATATCAGAGGAGTGATGGATTCCTCCTAATGAAAAATAGGCTCTGTGTACGAAGTTGTTCCATTAGGAATTATTGGTACGAGAAGTGCATAGTGGGGGACTCATGGGACATTTTCAGGTAGAAAAAATCCTAGACATGTTACAATAACACTTCTATTGGTCAAATATGGTAAGGGATGTCGAACTCATCTGTAATCAGTGTATTGCTTGTAGGCAAGCCAAATCTAGAGTGATGCCTCATGGTCTATACACCTCGCTACCTAAACCCACCGCCCTATGGGTAGACATCTAAATGGCCTTTATGCTAGGGTTGTTTAGGACAATGAGAGGTCAGGATTGTATATTTGTTGTTGTAGACTGTTTTAGTAAGATGACCCATTTTATTGCATGCCACAAAAAAGATGATGCCACAAATATTACAAATTTGTTCTTTAGGGATGTCCTAAGACTTCACGGTATACTTAAAAAAATTATGAGTGACAGGGACATTAAGTTCCTCAGCCACTTTTGGAGAGTGTTGTGGGGAAAACTAGAGACAAAGTTTCTATTCTCCACTACTTGTCACCCTCAAACCGACAGGAAACTGATGTTGTAAATAGGACCCTAGGATCCCTTTTAAAAGCTGTGGTAGGTCGCAAGACATTGAAAAACTGTCTACCGATGATCGAGTTCACCTACAACCGAAGTATTTATACTTCCACCAAGATGTCGCCTTCTGAGGTAGTATACGGTTTAATCCTTCAGCTCTATTAGATCAAACCCTTGCTCCTGTGTAGGAAGTGAAAAGTATAGATGGACAGTAGCGCGCCGAACTCATTAAAGCCATACATGAGAGAACTTTGCAACATATACAAAAATAGAATGAATCTTATGCCTGCAATGCTAATAAGGGTTAAAAACACATTGTTTTCCAACCAAGAGACTGGGTATGGGTTTACTTGTGAAAAGAAAGATTCCCCAAACTACAGAAATCTAAGCTAAATCCTCGAGGAGACGGACCATTCTAACTCTTAGAGCATGTCAACGACAATGCCTACAAGATCGATCTACCAGGTGAGTATGAAGTGTCCACTACTTTTAATGTATCTGATCTCTCACATTTTGATAGAGGTGAAGATTCGAGGACGAATCTTTTCGAAGAAAGGGAGAATGATGCAAGAACCATCACCAAGAATATTTTGCTTAAAGAGGAAGACACGCAGGACATTGAAGCTCATGACGAATAACGACCAATAAAAAGAGAAACCCAGTTGCCCGTGGGCCCAATCACTTGAAGCCAAACCCACAAGCTTCAAAGAATTTTCAATATGATAGTACAGGACTGAGTAAGCTATAACAGCCCGAACCTCAATGTCAGTGGGTCCGGATGTTAGCACAACATCTCTAACTGGTGGAACAAATAAATAGTAAATATGCAATGGAACTACACTTTAATACACATTTCTTATGATAGAATAATTATTTGTTTACAATAATTGAGGCATCTAAATTAATTTATAATATTAAAATAAAAACTAATAAAGTTTTCTTCGTCATTTTCCATTGATCTTGGACTTGTTTCTCATCTCCTCTTACCTGGATGGGGGTGAATTGGGGTGAACTTCACGAACTCAATAAGAAAAAAGATTCTATAATTGAGACTTACGTACATACATTCATGCAATCTATAAAATATAGTAATATTTATAATCAAGAAAATGTCAAACAAAGGATCACAATCAAACTACACAACAAACATTAACGAAAACTATCTTAATCTTTTTTCATTATGTTCTACTCTTATTCTTAAATATTATTTCTAAAATCATTCTTTCTTTATTATTCACATTCTTTATTCGTAATATTTCTCTACTCGAATATCACCCTAAGGTTTCATTGCACAATGCCATTTATATCATCATCAAAGATAAGCAAAAAAGGATCCCCCCATCGCATGGATAGGACACACAATCTCACATTGGTTACAGCAGTTACGTTTTCTAGGTGACCTGCTCATAAATACCTATCCACATCTGGACTAGGTTTCAAACACTATCCATGTGCTGGTTCACCATACTCGCTAAACTTCAGCCACACATGCACCCTCCCCTCCTCGATTCAGACTGAACGAGTATGTATTTAGGGTCCTTACACTCTATACTCTTTTTAAATTTCTCTCATTTCTAACTCACTTATTTCATACTTAAGACCTTAATTTCTATGCATAATTAAACACAAACACACACACATAATACACGATATCATCATGCAGATAAGGGCCATACAATTCAAATTACTTTCTGAATCATCCTATACCAGATCACATAATAAGCATAAGATATTCAAATTCTTTGCGCAACTATACTAGATCACATAACAAGTACAATGCATCGTACATCTCTACCAGATCATACAGCATGTGAAGTGTACCTAAATTCCACATGTACACACATTGATTATACATTTCACACGCTACATGTGTACACGCATATTAATACACACACATATATTATAATACAGACATGTATCATCACTACATGTCTCACACAAAATATATATTTATATTTACATCCACACAATCTCTATTGATACATACACACACGTTCATAGTTAAACACATATACACAATCACACATAACATATCATATGTATATATTTATTCATGCCTTTGTTCTTATCAGCTCTATTCTTATCATTTCTATTTTTATCAATTCATATCTCATCTATCGTATACTTTTATATATATATAGATATGCATAAAAACGTAGATATATATATACACTATATAAAAACAAACAAATAAAAATTAGACATACTAATTATGTTCATATTACATTAACATACATTTAAACATTTACACATAATGCACTATACGTATATACATTTATATAAACATATAATTTATGTCTCCATATGACATAAGCATAATTCTTACCTATAATGTGATCAAAAAAACTTTGTGAATCTTTCTACCTGTCTATGGTCCTTTCAGAAATCCGAATTTCGTTTGGATAATTTTTTTCGTTTATAATAGAAAACACATATATTAAATTATGAATGATTTTGGGAACTATATTATGTAAAATGAGGAACTAATTTTACCGTGGGATATGCAGTCCTGGTCGCCAACGTCACCATGCACCATCACACGTGTGTCACCGGATATACCATATTAAAAACTACGAAATAATTTAAAGAGTTCAAGTGGCCTTATAGTACAAATAAATAGGGGTTTCCTAATTACAAATTAAGTGCGAAGGTTTGCAGGGTGTTACATTCCCCGAACTTTAGAATATTTGGATCCCTAAATTTGTCATGAATAAGTCTGGAAACTTCTCTCTAATATCGCTCTCCAACTCCCACGTTGCCTCTTCCGAAGTGTGGTGCTGCCACTACACCTTCACCATGGGGATTCTCTTGTGCGTAAAACCTTGTCAATCCAATCAAAAATTTTTGCGGATTGTTTTTCATACGTCATATCAGCTTGCATTTATGTCTCATCATGAGGAATGATGTGAGAATGGTAAGGGGATACCTTTTAAGCATGGAGACATGAAAAATATCATGTAGACCCGCAAACTCTCAGGGTAAAGTAAAGCGGTACGACATAGGTCTAACATGCTCTAAGATCCAAAAAGGTCCCACGTGACAGGGGCTCAACTTTTCTCTTTTTCTGAACTACATTTTTTTCTTGTAGGAAAAAATCTTGAGGAAAACTTGGTCACTAATGGTGAATTCAAAGGGTCTTCTACGGTTATCAGCATAACTCTTCTGGAGATTCTAGGCGGTGGCCAAGTTCCTACAGATGATAGCAACCTTCTCGATAGTCTCCGGGATAAAGTAAGGTCCCAAACAATGCTGATTTCTGACTTTACTCCAGCAAGTGGGAGAATGGCAGGGCCTGCCATACAGAGCTTTATACGGAACTATGCCAATGCTAGAATAATAACTGTTATTATATGCAAATTCACACAGGAAAAAATACTCATACTAGTTATCGCCAAAGTCGAGGACACAAACACGCGACATGTCTTCTAATATCTAGATAGTGTGTTCAGACTGACTATAAGTTTGGGGATGATAAGATGTGCTGAAATACAATCCAGACTCATGCACTTCTTAAAAACTATCTCAAAAGTGGGAGGTGAATCGAAGATCTTGATCGGATATAATATATGAGGAAACACCATGGAGTCGAACAATTTCATTGACATATAGGTGGGCTAATTTACTGGTAGAGTTAGTGGTTCTGATGGGCAAGAAGTGGGCGATCTTGGTTAGTTTTTTGACAATGACTCATATGGCATTACAACCAAAATAGGTCCTTGGTAAACCGGTGACAAAATCCATAGTTATGTGCTCCCACTTTCATTCCAAAATTGGGAGGCCCTATAACAAACCACCAGATCTCTGGTGTTCCACCTTAACTCGTTGACAAGTAAGGCATCGAAAAACCTAGTTAACAATGTCCTTTTTCATTCCAAGCCACCAGTATTGGCACTTTAGGTCTCAGTACATCTTGGTACTCCTAGAGTGGATGGATAGTTTAGAGGCATGGGCAACCTTAAGAACATTTATCCTAACAGCGACAGGGACCCAAATACAATCCCAAAATCTCCACAACCCATCATCAGTAAGCCTAAAATAAGAAAACTCATTAGAAGTGAACTTACTCATACATTTCGGTAAGGAATTTGTAATAATTTGCTCTGCTGTATACAATTATCTATCATGTACTCATAATATATTTCTGTATATGGTACTCTTATGCCTTAATTAGCATTTGAAATGTCACAGGAAGCATCAACGATGATGAATTTTGGCTTTTAGATTGATCCTAGAAGACGAAGGTAACGTGTCCCCGACAACACATGGAAAGAAGGTACTCGCGGGTAGGCAACCCAAATCCCCACCCTGTTAGGCCCAATCTACGACCTAGAAAGTCGCACACTCGAGAAGATCATTCAACCCATGCTATACGCCTCTACAGGTGGGCCAACCGAGGCCCATCGGGAAGACCTAAAGATCAGCCCTTATCTTGAATCCCGATC
>NW_019014256.1:0-17363 GCF_000150535.2 Carica papaya | reverse complement strand
TTATATCTAGACAAGTTTGTTGTGACTATTATACTATGTGCCGACTATTCTTCTCAATGAAAAATAGATATATTCAAAAATGACAAACCTTTTCATTTTGTGCTCAAGTACTAGTTAAAATAGATGTTCATTGGTTTGATTCCCTGAATTCAATCCTAGGAATTACTAGTTGATCGCTAGTTTTACAATTAAAAGATTGAGATATAACATACGAGTTATGTGGGAATGGCTGGGTGTAACAAACTGAACCCCAATGTCAGCAGATACGAACATTTGAACAATATTTCTAATTAGTAAAACAAATAAGTATTACATATGTAGCGAAACTACACATTAATATACATCCTTTATAATAGAATAATCATTTGTTTACAGATACATGAGGCATCTAAATTAATTGTAAATCTAAAATAGAAACTAATAAGTATTTCTTCACAATCTTCTCTTGATCTTGAATTTGTCTATTGTTTTCTCTGATCTGAAATGGAGTTCAATTGGGGTGATCTTCACGAGCTTAGTTAGAAAAAAAGATTCAGAAACTTATGTACATACATTCATGCAATATAAGTTATAATAATATTTATAATCAAGAAAATATCAAGCAAAACATCATAATCAAAATACATAACAAAATGAATCAACACACGAAATATTTTCTAATCCTCTCTCTTCTTATCTAATTCCTGTTCCTATTTTAAATCACGCTTTTATTTTTTCAGTTCATAGTTAATATTAGTTCCATTCTTTTGCTTATCACTCTTTCTCTTACATAAGCCTTACATATACAAAATTTGCACACACATACACATGGATTCACATCTTTCTCGAAGTAAAAATGATTTACTCACACACACAAATCTCTCCACTCGGATTCAATTTGGATTTCTCATCCACACATATCACTCCACGTATATTTATAATTTCATGTTATTAAGTCTTTTAAAGCTTATTTAAGTTACCATCATGCGATACCATTATATCGCTGTCGGGAGAGGTGAAAAAGATCCCCTTTCGATTGGATAACATAGACACAATCTCACATTGGCCACAAATACCTATCTATGTCTAAATTAAGTTTAACATAACTATCCATATGTAGATTCACCAAACTCGCTGAACTTTAGCCACAAATGCAGCCTCCCCTCCTCAATTCACGACTAACGAATTAAATGTCTTATTAGTTCTTCATAGTTTTCTTATTTTATCATTAAAAGTTTCTCTTGTTTTTCTATCTACTTGCTACGTGATTTATTTCCAAATTTACCTAAATTCTCTACTTTTAGAACTATTTCATATACTTATCTTCCTAGTGGCTTATTTAATCTACTTAACTTAACTAACTTATACTTCTCTATTTCTTTTTGTATTAGTTTTCCATATCCTTTTAACTCATTCAATTTCTTATTTCACAATCTAAATTTTATATTAATTTAAGGTTAATTTCTACCCACAATTTAATACACATACATATAAAACATGTACACACGCACAATCTTAACAATGACATGCACACACGATTATACTTATAAACATACTTATACATACACACATATTCCATAATATAGACATGTACACTCACTACTTGTCTCGCACAAATATATATTTATATTCACACACACAATCTCTATCAATACATATACACACATCTATACTTAAACACGTATTGACAATTACACACAACATACTATACCTAGCTATTCACATATTTATCTTTATTAATTGTGTTCTTACCAATTCATAACCAATGCACACACATACACCATGTACGTTTACTCATACAAAACATGCACACATAATTTACACGTATATATAATTATACAAATCATTTATAATTTATACACACAATGTTATTTCCCTGTACAAGATTAACCAAATTTTTACCTATGATTTTATCGGGAAAGTTTTGGGAATCCTTTCTTATTCAATCTATGATCCTCTTCTAATCCCAATTACCCCTCAAATTTTTTCCTCGTTCACAAACAATATACACACTTATTAATAAATTAATAATTTCGAAATTATACAAAATGAAAAGGAAAAACTGATTTTACCTTCAACACGCGATTTTCGGTGTCATTGGAGGCACCACACCCCCACCAGTGAAAAGGCCACGCATTGTCACACATGTTACTATTATTAGTAGCACACCTCCCCCCACTTGCAACACGGCCCCACGAATGGCCACGCGCTACTGCATACACCACTGCCGGCACCAACACGTGGCATAGGTTCTCGTTGAGCCGAATCCCCATGTGCATTGCACCAATAACATATCTGGTCATTTTGCACTTTTTTTTCCCTTTTTTTTTTGTTTTTTTTTTCCTTTTTTCTTTTCGATTTTTTTCTCTTTTTTTTCTTTTCTTCTTTTTCCTTTTTTTTTCTTATTCTTCTTCCTTTCCTGCGGCCTTTTTCTTCTTTTTCCCTTCCCGCAGCAATCCTCTCCCACTGTGTGACACTGTTTCCCTCTTCTACTCAAATCCTCTCACTCTGACTCACACGCATGCCGCACAGTGCTAATCAGTCCCCACATGTGCATCCTTCTTTTTTTTCCTCTTATTTTCCTTATTATTCCTCTTCTGCTTGTCCTTCCTTGCGACAGTCTCTTTTCTCTCTCACTTCTTCATCTGTCGCATCTCCTTCCCTCCCTATTTTTCTTTTTTTTTCTTTACTTCTCATTTTTTTCTTTAATTTTTTTTATTTAATTATATATATACAATTTTGCCACCAGAGTTTCCTTATGCTCCCAGAGGTGTACATGCCTCTAGGCTCTTCTTTTTTTATTTTTTTTCTTTTAAATTATCTATATATACATATATATTATTTATATATATACATATATTATTATTATTGTTATTTTATTATTACCATATATATATATATATTTTTCCACCTATCTTCCTCTGCTCCCATAGGCATACACCTTTGGGCTCTTTTTTTCTCTTTATTTTTTTTCCATTTTTTAATTAGATATATATATTTTTTATTTTAATTTTTCTTTTCTTTTTGTGCCAGCTATGTACTAGCTAGGTATTACACTAGAGACAGTTAGGTTGAGGGTGGAAGGTTGAGAATTATTGAATTATATTATGGAGTGCTTGAGGGCAAACACAAGATAAATATGGCGGTTCTATTTTGGAATGCATAATTGAGTCAGTTGTTGTCTAACTTAGATGATTTTGCTTATTTTGATGTAGGTGATGAGGTAAGACTCAAATTCATAAAAGCAACGCAACATAGCAAATTTTATGCATAAGCAGTCGTCAGTTCTAGTATAACTCTTGGGCAAGGCTTATACCTTAGTAGGGGCAGCAGATCTCAGTTCGTTCTAATCGAGCCTTGAGCAAGGCTTGAACTCTTGCAATGTACAAAGCATTAGCTCATGCACAGAAAACCCTTGGATAAAGTTAACGCCCTAGCAGTGGTAATAGGTACCAGGTCATTCACAGACAAGCTTTGAGCAAGGCTTGGAACCTAACGGCAGCAACAGATATTGATATCTTGACATGCTTTCAAATTTACAAGAAGATTGATAGTGTGCAAAAAATAACATACTTGTCGTCTACTTCTGTGTGTTTAAACCAAATTGCTTACTATTTGACGCGGGATCAAATCAAATCCTATAACTCACTCAATATTACAATACTAAAACTCAAACACCTAAAAAATCCCTCTCTCTAATTGAGTCTACAACCCTAAAAGGAATACAAAAACAAAGGCTAGGAAAAATAAAATAAGGAAAGAAAAAATATCACGAACTTACCAATAATTTTATCATTGCTCTTCGGCTCAACAAGACTTCTGAAAACTCGTGCTTCTGGAAGAACTTGAAGAAGCTAAAAATTAGCAAAAAACTAAATGATGAAAAACCTAAGTTTTCAAGAATTTCTCTCATATTGATTGTGATTGGTGTGTAACCTATGGGTAAAGGCCTATTTATAGCCTTTCTCGAAATAATTCTAGATGATTATAACCTCTTGAAGAAATTAATAAAATAATATCCTAGATAAAATTATATCTAATTCTAGGATAATTACATAATAAAATATTTATTATGTCCCATCTAAATACAAGATAATTAATTAAATAATTCTAGGGATAGAATTTAAATTAAAATAATAATAAAAATAAGATAAGCCTTTATCCCAAGTGATTTTCATGTAAAACATGTGGAGAAATTAATTTAAGCATGTGGGAATTAAATTAAAAATAAGGGGAATTAAGATGTGGGGACTAAAAGCATTAAAATAATTAAAAATAATAAAATTAATTAATTAAAAGGTGGGTAAGGTTGGTTTTGGACAACCCGTACAGATTGGACCAGCTGGTCTACGTAGGTTGAGCAAGTCGGGCCCGCAGGTTGGGCCATAGGTTGCGCGCTTGGCCAACTTGGCTGCTTCCGAGCCTATCAGCACTAGGCACACGTATTCAGTCCCTTGGGCCTATGCATGCACAGCTAGGTTCGAGCACAGGCCTAGCGCGTCGCAGGCCTTGGTGCTGTTGTTCGTACGTGCGCATGGTCCATGTGAGCACACGCGTAACACAAACAAGTATTTTCCAGGGCTTATGTCTTAAACAACAAACTACTTGAAGAAAAAAAATGGTGCATTTTGTACTTTGAAAAAATCTTATTCCAGCCGAGATCTGAGGATTGAAAATCATGGAAATTTTATTTTAGAAAGCTAGGGATGAGCAGAAATCAAGGAAAAAGATCCTAATCAATAAAAGAATAAATCGTAGCCCCCTTTTGATATCTAAATGGTTGCTGCCAAGCAGAATCACCATCCTTCTTCTTGCCAATGCCACTGACGACAACTTCTGCAAATTATGCACTTTCCTTTCATTTTTCTTCTTCCTCTCTTAACCATTCAAGAAACTCTTTTGTATTAAAGTTCACCATGAGTGGCTAATTTGCTTCTTTTCTTAGTTGACAGATTTAGTAAACTCTAATGATGTATTTGTGAGATTGAATTTTTTTAATCTATGTTTTATTTGAATATTGACATTTATTTACTTCCTATACCTACATATATTTGTTGTTTTGAATCTATTTAAACAAGGCTTGTCAAACACGTGTAGAAGTTATAAGTATCTATCCGAACCACTCAAATCATAATTGTTTGCGCAATTCTAGCACCTAAAAGCAATCAGTGTCGCACTGAAGAGATAATTAATCTGGTTAACCGATTCTGGCAACCTGAATCAGATTCTTCAAGCTCTCTAGGTCGTTGAAAGTTTAAATCCTGTAGATGTTCTCAGGACTATTTGTCAATGAAAAATCAACTAACGAATGTTTCTTGATTAGTTTTAGAATAAGGAAGGATTAGTAGTTAGACCATTTTTGAAAACTATAATTTGTTTGATATACTTCAAATAAAACAAATCATTCCGTCTATGATCAATTATGTTACTGGAGCTAGTTATTTCGTTAACTAGGAATCCTTCTTATAATTGATCTATTTTCTAATTTACTGCTTTGTGATTATTCTACTCTATCTTCATTTTAAATTTTTGCGTAAGTTATACTGTTATTAGATCCTATAAAACCCCCAATATTGCTTTTCATTCTTTGGTCTAGGAAGAAAAATCCATTTTAAATTCCTTATGGATTCGACCCTTCTTACCACTACTATGATTATATTTTACCGGTTAATTAGATTTTTATTTTTGGTAGATTTGACAAACATAAAAAGTTTTTCGCCATTGTCGGAGAATTATGATTTACTGATTATTTTCTTTCTTTTATGACCTGGACTTGTGACATCCCATATGCTAATTAAGGCAAATGGGTGTCAGATACAGATTCATAATAAGGAGTGCATGATAAAATTTTTATTGTAGAAAATCTCTTACAAATATATATGAGTTCCAATTACATACATATAACTGAGGCCAAAAGTGGCTACAAAATACAAAAAAACAAAACAAAACACAAAAGAATGCCANNNNATGCATCAGAGTGCGGAAACAATCATACACGCAATTTTTGTGGATCCCCGGGATCTTCATATACTTCCTTGAGTAAGTCTTGCTGCATTTCCTCATTTTCTTCCTCATCTTAAGAGCGAATGGGAATACTGAGTTCCATGTGCTCGTGAAGATGATAATATTATGTTAACATCGTAAGGTTTTAAAGGTGAATTATTTTAATTTAAAGTTTAACATTTGGCCACCTCGTAAACCGATATTACATTATGAAAATAATTTATTTATTAAGAAAACAGTACATTAATATGAACAAATCAAACATACATCATGCTAGATAATAGAAAAAATCAAATAAATCATGAAATGCTCAGATTTTCGTGTTATTATTCGCAAAGTAATTACAACTTCCATCTCTAAATGCAGATACAGATTTCCAACTACTTAGTGAAATGACCAGATCATATACAGATACGACAATTTGCTTAGGCCCATTTCTGGGTGGCCAAACCATACTACGATCTACGACCACGGTCGTACCAACTATAGTGGCCCTATTAGATATCTACAGTCACAATAGTACTTAGCCAATAGTGACCCCGAACAGATATTCGCATTACCACTCTCGTAAGAGGGTACGTCGTCATCCACTAGGAGCAGTCCTCTTACATCTTTCCAGACTAGATGGGGGAGGGGGAAACAGATACCACGAAGGGTTAGGGGAACAGATACCCCCTCAGAGATAAAAAGTCAAACAAGACATTTGATGTAATATGAATGTGAATACAAATATATATTTTGGACCATTCAGGCTTCATTCCATTTTTCTTTTTTCTTTTTCCTTTTATTCTTTATTTTTACCAAGTAATAATTCTGACATCAGATCACATTTTATTACATACAAATCATCAAGTGTTTATAATTCACATAGTATGCTTGAAAATAAGAACAATCCGACTTATCTGAAATCTAAACACAACGATATACAAGCATATAAAATCACAATCATCATGTCTAATAATTTTATTTTAACTAAAAATGTCCCTTAAGACGCCGAAAGAAATGCTAAGTTCCTTACCGAAGCCTTGATGTTTTCTCCTTCACCGTTCCTCTTTCCTTTTCCTCCTTCTCTCACTAGATTACTCTCTCTCTAAGTCTAGAAAATAGAAGAATGGAAGTGTGGGGAAGAATGGGGTGAGAAGGCCTATTTATAAAATTTTGGAATCGTTGGATTCAAGCCAAGTGGTCAAATTCAGTGAAGAGAAAGGAGAAAAAGATGCTCGACCGACGGTGGGGGGCCACTGACCGAGGCAATGACATTGCACTACCCAAGGTCATAATCCCGACCGGTGCATTGTAGGCTAGCATGCACGTGCACAGGCCCAGGCCCGTAGAGCCTATCCGCGCAAGCCTGCTGCACAGACGGTGTGCACACAGTGTGCGACGCTTGTCCGCACGTGCACAGTATGCAGCACCTATCCACGGGCAAGGTGACGCGAACATGACCTGTTCTTGTCCGGTGCACACATCCCGTGTGCACGTGCAAGCAGATAGGACATGCGTGTTGTGCAGAATTCCCCTGGCTGTTTTGCGCACGTACACCCGCACAGAGTGCACAGCATCCGCGTGGACAACTATCCTTCCCCGCGGGATTTCTTTCCATGTCGCCGTTTTTTCGATTTTTTCAAATTTTCTAAAATTAAATTAAATAAAGTTAAATGCAAATTAAATAATAAAAATTAAAATTAAAATTAAATAAAATTAAATAGAAGCAAAATAATTAAAAATCAACCAAATTTAAAAATTACGATAAATAATGTGGTGTAATTTAAATGAGTTTATTGAGGCCAATGGCCTAAACAATTAGAGTTTTCCAAATTAATTAAGCACAACGATGGGCGAAGTGTTACATCTCTCCCACCTTAAAAAAATTTGGTCCCCAAATTTGTCTCGAAAAGTTCCAAATACTTTTCCATCATCTTGCTCTCTGACTCATACATGGCTTCCTCTAGGGTATGATGCTGCCATCGCACATTCACCATGGGAATCGTCTTATTACACAAGACCTTATCAGTCCACCCCAAACTCTCCATGGAAACCTCCTCATAAGTCATGTCCGCTTGTACCTGCAGCTCATCGTGAGGAATAATATGATAAGGATCAGGGTGGTACCTTTTAGGCACCAAGATGTGAAAGACGTCATGTAGACCTATAAATTCTTGGGATAAAGTGAGGTGGTATGTCACAGGTCCAATGCACGTCATGATCCAAAAAGATCTCACATAACGAAGGCTTAACTTCCCTCTCTTCCCAAACTGCATCTTTCACCTAAAGGAGAAAACCTTGAGGAAGACCTAATCTCCCACGGCAAACTCCAAGGGTCACCTACAATTGTCAGCATAACTCTTTTAACGGTTCTGGGCAATGGCCAAGTTCTTACGAATTATTGAGACCTTCTAAATAGTCTCCTAAACTAAGTCTGGTCCTAAATGGCATTCGTTTCTGACTTCACTACAACAAGTAGGAGAACGACAAGGCCTTCCATACAGTGCATCATATGGGGCCATGCCAATGCTTGAATAATAATTGTTATTCTATGAAAATTCATAAAAAGAAAGATACTCATAAAAGTTATCACCGAAGTCGAGGACACAAACACATAACATGTCTTCAAATATATGGATCGTAAGTTCTAACATACCATCTGTTTGGAGATGATAAGCGGCACTGAAATATAACCCAGACCCTAGAGCTTCCAAAAAGTTGTCCCAGAAGTGGGAAGTAAACTAGGAATTGTGGTCGGACACAATAGATGAGGGAACACCATGAAGTTGAACAATCTCAAAAATATATAGGTGGGCTAATTTGCTGGTGGAGTCAGTGGTTCTGAAGGGCAGAAAATGGGCGATTTTGATCAGCCTAGAAATGATGACCCAGATAGCGTTTCAACCAAAACAAGTCCTGGGTAATCCTGTAACAAAATCCATAGTTACATGCTCCCCTTTTCATTCAGGAATCGGAAGACGTTATAATAAACCACCAGGTCTCTAATGTTTTGCCTTAATCCGCTGACAAGTAAGGCATCAACAGATGTAGTCAACTATATCCCTCTTCATTCTTAGTCTCTAGTATTGACAGTTCAAGTCCTGGTATATTTTTGTACTTCTAGGTTGGATGGACAGTTTGGAAGCGTGGGCGACTAGAACACATGTCCTTACAGCAATGAAGAACCAAATTCACTTCTAAAATTTGAACAGTCCAGCATCTGAAATTCTGAAATCAGAAGATTTGTCAGAAGCAAACTTACCTAGATTCTTGGTGAGTTCCAAGTCCATGAATTGAGCTTCCTAGATTTTCATAAAGAGATCTGGCAAAGCTTGAATCTGGGTAAGATAGGTATCTTGGATATAATAGCTAAGGCAGAGAGATTGCATAACATCCATCAATTTCGAATTAGAGGCCATAGGTTGAGCCAACAATGTAGACTCACTTTGGATCTGTGCATCAGCGACCACATTTCCGCTCCTGGTGGGATAGATGATCTTGTAGTCATAGTCTTTCAGAAGATCCATCCAACATCTTTGTCTCATATTTAACTCCTTCTGTGAAAAGGTGCACTTTAACTCTTATGGTCAGTATAAATTCCAAAGGTATGACCATAGAGGTAACGAACCCATATCTTCAGGGTAAAGATAATGGCTACTAGCTCCAGATCGTGGGTAGGGTAGTTCTACTCATGAGGTTTCACTTGTCGGGACGCATAAGAAACTACTCTACCATGTTGTATTAAGCCAATATGAGATACATCGCAATAGACTTAACATCTTCCCATATTGTTGGCGATGATCAACACGGGAGCAGAGGAGAGACGATGCTTCAATTCTATGAAGCTTTCACAGCACTCATAATTCCAAATGAATGGTATCCCCATTCGGGCAAGTCAGGTCAGTGGGGAGGCAATCTTAGCGAATCTATTAATGAACTGTTGGTACCTGTCAAGTTAAGGAAACTACGTATCTCGGCCATATTGGTGGGCAGATTATAGTTTACTACTGTCTCCACCTTGGAAAGGTCTACAAAAACTCTTTCACTCAAAATTACATGTCCGGGAAAGGAAACTTGATCTAACGAGAAAGAGCATTTACTTAGTTTATCGTACAATTGGTTCCAACGAAGAGTCTCCAACATGTTCTTCACTCAAGTGCATTGCATGTTCTTCAAACCTCTTGGAATATACCAGGATATCATCAATAAAAACAATGATGCATTGATCTAGTGCGAAAAACTATGTTCATAAGGTCCATGAAGCATGCAGGGGCATTGGTCAATCTGAACAGCATTATCCTAAACTCGTACAAATCTTACATGCATAAGAAAGCTCTTCGAAATATCTTCTTCTTTGATTCTCAACTGGTAGTATCCCGTCCTAAGATAGATGTTAGAGAAGGCCATAGCTTCTTGCAATTGATCGAAGAGGCCATCGATGTGAGATGAGGGGTACTTATTTTTAACAGTCACTCGGTTAAGTTCCTGGTAGTCTACACAGAGTCTGAGGGAACCATCCTTTTTCATCACGAACAACATCAGAGGGCCTAAGGAGAATGGCTAGGGTGAATAAACTTCTCGGTAATAAGGTCAAAAAACTAATGTTCCAACTCTTTTAGCTTAGAATGACTCATACGATAGGCAGGCTTCGAGATTGGTTGGGTTTCGGGCAGGAATTCAATTAAGAACTCTATTTCTTGGGGGGAGTTAGATCAAGAAGTTTAATGGGAAAGACATCCGAAAAGTTATAAATAATTGATAGGCACATAGTAGGATCAACATCCATAATCCTGTCCATTCATTGGTTAGGAAAAATAATAACGAAAATTTTATTCCTTTTTTAGAGACCGTAAAATTATAATTTTACTTTCAAAATCCATTATAGCTCTATACTTTTCTGATCAGTCCATTCCTAATATCACATCAAATCCTACAAAATCTAACAGTATCAGATTTATTTTTATTCCTAAAGCTTTTATCCTACAGTCTTTATATACACAACGAGCCTCTAACAGTTCCCTAGAGGGAACTTCTACTGTTAATGTTTCTACCAAAGGTTTTGGTCAAAAATCAAGATTATAAGCAAATGTACAGAAAATAAAAGAGTGAGTAGCACCTGTATCGATCATAGCCTTGGTAGAAGTGTCACGAATAGAAAGAACACCTTGGAAAAGAACAGGAGTAGGAAGAGCACCAGGTTCATCCAAGTGGTACACGCGACCTTGTGTGATATGTCGGGTGGCATCCTTTGGTCGTTGAGGGTAGTCCTTTATAAGGTGTTGGGTTCTTCCACACTGATAACAAGCATTATTGATACGTCAACAAGGTAGGTCACCATACGAGCGACCACAATACTTACAGGGTTGGTTAGGTCAAGCAGGTTGAATTACAGGTGGAGGCAAAGCAGGGGGAAGGGCAACTCGAGTTCATTTATCAGGGTGGCTACTTACTGGGTTAGGTAATCTCCTCCTAAGCTGCTGAGGTTATTGTTGGGCACAGACTCGGGAAATGCTTTGGTGCTTGGTCGAGATGAGATCATCGGCCAACTATACATTTTTTAGCACCTTCGAATACGAGCTGGGACTCAGCATCACAACCCCATCATAGATGTCGACACGAAGGCCGTTCAGAAACTTCCTAACTTTTTGACTCTCGGGGGTGACCATTAGAGGGGCAAACCTACACAATTGAATAAAATAGGGTACATACTTGGCAACCATCAGACTTCCTTGGCAAAGGTCCTCAAATTCCACCTCTTTTTTTTTTCCAGACATAGATAAGGAAGAAGTTATCAAATAATGCATCCATGAAAACTTCCTTGGTGGTAGAGGTAGGCAAGACTCCCTTTTTAAGTTGCCACCAGTATTATACTTTACCATTTAGCATGAACACTGCAGGAGAACCTTTTATTCCCAGTCAGGTCTAGGACAGAGAAGAGGTTCTCTATCTGTAGGATCTAGGCTTCGGCTACAAGGGATCAAGGCCACCTTAAAAGTGTGGGTGTTATGTTTTCTAAACTCCGCTATGTTATGGAAAATGGATCTCTCGGTGTTTTGGAATTGGGGGCAGGACCCTACCAACCATAGTTCCCCTATCAAATATCTATAGTCACGACAGTACTTAGCCAAGGAAAACCCCTAACAAATATTCACATTACCACTCAAGTCAAAGAGTATATCATCATCCACTGGCAGCGGTCCTCTTACATCTTTCCAGACCAAATGAGGAAGGGAAAAAACATATACCCCAAAGGTCTAGGAAAACAGATACCTCTCAAAGATAAAAAGTCTAACGAGACACTTGATGCAATATGCATGTCAATACATATATATATTTCAGACTATTCAAGCTGATTCAACTTTTCTCTTTTCTTTTTTTTAATTCTTTTTGTTTATCAGACAATAATTCTGACTTCATATTATATTTTATTACATGCAAATCATCAAGTGTCTGTAATTCACATAACATGCTTGAAAAAGAGAATAATTCGACTTTTCTGAACTATAAACACAAAGGCATACAAGGAGGCAAAATAATAATCGTTATGTTTAAAATTTTTATTTTATCTAAAAATATCCCTTAAGGCATCGAAAAAAATACTAATTTTTTTACTAAAACCTTGATGTTTTCTCCTTCACCGTTCCTCTTTTCTTTTCCTCCTCTCACTAGATTACTTTCTCTCTCTTTTTCTCTCTCTAAGTCTAGAAAAATAAATGAATGAAAGTGTGGGGAACAACGGGGTGGGAAGGCCTATTTATAAAATTTTAGAACCCTCATATTCGCACCAAATGGAAAATTCTGATGAACAGAAAGGAGAAAAAGATTCTCAGCACAAAAAATGAGGGAGGATGGCCTCCTCCACCTACGGCGATGGCAGTACACTGCCACCTCTGATAGTGCACCTTCGTTTTGGTGAAGGAAATTTTCCTTGTTTTTTGTGCCAAGAATCTTTTCTCCTCTCTCTTCATCGAATTTCGCCACTCTATGCGAATCCAACGATTCAAAAATTCTATAAATTTTCCTTCCCCTTTCCTTCCTCTCCACATTTCCATTTCTTCTATTTTTCAAAGGTTTAGAAAGGGAGAGAGAGATAGTAACTTAGTGATAAAAGAAGAGAAAGAAAGAAAAAACGGTGAAGAAGAAAACATCAAGGTTTTGGTAAGGAATCTAGTATTACTTTCGACATCTTAAGAAATTTTTTAGATGAGTAAATTTAATATGATTGTTATTTTGTCTGTATTGCATGCCTCTGTGTTCAAATGAGGTGAATTGTTCTAATTTTCAAGCATGTTATGTTAATTACTGACACTTGATGAATTTGCATGCAACATATATAATATGTAGTCTGTAATAGTAAAAGTAAAAAAAAAAAAAAAAAAAAGGTGGAATAAAGCCTGTATGGTCCGAAGTGTATCTATATTGACATGCATATTGCATCAAGTGTCTCGTTCGACTTTTTATCTCTGAGAAGTATCTATTCCCCTTGCCCTTTGGGGTATCTATTTTTTCCTTCCCTATTTGGTTTGGAAAGACGTAAGAGAACCGCTCCGAGTGGATAATGGCGTGCCCTCTAATGAGAGTGGTATCGCACTATCTGTAGGGATCACCCATGGCTAAGTAATATCGTGACTATAGATATCTGTTAGGGCCATTATGGTTGGTACGGTCGTGGTCATAGATCGTACCATGGTTTGGTCAGGTAGAAGTGGGCCTGAGAAAATTGCCATATCTGTATCTGATCTAGTCATTTCACTTGGGTAGTTGGAAATATGTATCTTCCTCAAAGATGGAAGTTTGTAACAACTTCGCGAAGCATGACACGAAAAAAAGTGAATTTCATGAGTTAGTGTATTTTCTCTATTATTTAGCATGATATATGTATAATTTGTTTTCTATGCTAACGTACTATTTTGATATTCAAATAAATGGCTTCCTTTTCTAATGATAAGATAGGTAAACAATAAAGTTAAACAGTGAGATAAAAAAATAAACTTTTAAAATCTTATGATGTTAAATTAATACTTTTTTCCTTACTGAACATATGAAACTCACTCTTTCCATTCCCCCACAGATGAGGAAGAAAATAAGGAACCGCAAGCAGACCTACCCTTAGAAGTTTATGAGGATCTCATGGATCCACAAGTATGAGTGCATCACTGTTGCTGCACTCTGATGAATTTCAGTAGCTTAGTGAAAGAAGAGGCCCTCATGTATTGTATTTTGTAGCCACTTCTAGCCTCAGTGATGTATGTATTTGGGACATTGTATATATATTTGTAACGAATTTCTTAAGGTTTGATTCCGCTGCATAAATATTATCATGCACTCATTATTCTAAATCTGTATCTGACACCCATTTGACTTAATTGGCATCTGGGATGTCACATTACTTCTCTCAAAAATAAGGATGTTAAATGTAGCCAGTGGAGTAGCCATCGTGAACAACACACCATCGCAAGCGAGTGAGCTGATATCTACTATGATAGCCACTTCTTAACAGTTTGGTGCCATACGTAGCACCCCTCGAAGGGTGAACGAGGCAAGTATTTCTTCTCTTGAATCCGAATTTTCTAAGCTAACCCATTTGGTGCAAAATATGACTGTAGGAAATACTCACTGAGCAAGAGTTTACGAGATTTGTGCACAGTTAGGGCGTCCCATAAGCATGTGTCCCACACTCTAAGAAGATGACCAGTAGCAAGTCAAAGTTGTGGATAGATTCCCAAACCAACCACACAAAAAATACAACCTTTTTTCTAACACATATAATTCTAGTTGGAGGGACCATCCCAAAAATTTCAACTATGGGCTATGGCAACAAAACTACCAACACTACCCGACTAGGCCACCGCCATCGCAGCAAATAACACCCTCTAAGCCAGGTGCATCTCTTGATGATTTAGTTAAATATTTGGCCACTTACACCCATCAATTCCAATAGGAGACTAGAGCCAACATACAAATATGAAAACTCAAGTTAGTCAACTAGCAGCATCCATGAGTAAGTTGAGTCCCAAGGCAAATTACCCTTACAGATAGAAGTAAATCCATGCCCAAAAGTCAGTGCAATCATATTACAGAGTGGAAACAAATTACAAGAAGCACCTTGTCAAACAAGCCTTGGTCAAGGCTTATAGAAAAGAGCATAGTGAGACACCTTGGACAAGGTTCCCAAGGCAACAGATGGTAGCACCCATCCAATAAACAAAAATTATTGATCAACCCACTTTTTTGGTAATTAAACCACTATTTCTTGATAGATTTACCAAAACAAAAAAGGAAAAGGAAGACAAGGAGATTTTAAAAACATTCAGCAAGGTTAAAGTGAATTTCTCCCTACTTGAGGCTATCAAATAAAAGCCTAGGTGCGTCAAGTTCTTGAAAGAGCTATGCACTAACAGAAAAAAAACTGAGCAATAACAAAAGAGTGATGTGATGGAGAAAGTTTTAGCCATCATATAAAGAAAATTACCTCCCAAATATAAAAATAAGCGTATGTTCGCCATTTCACGTAAAATAGGTACTGTAGGCATAAGAAAATCTATGTGCGATCTAGGAGCTTCCATAAACGTGATGCCTACGTCTATGTATTCAAAATTCAATGTCGGATAGCTAAAAGAAACTCGAATCATCATTCAATTGGATAACCTCATTTTTCCAGCTGACTTCTAAGTGTTGTATATGGATGATCTTAAATCTCCAAACTCCTCTAATCTATTGTTGGGCAGACCATTTCTCATCACTGCTAAAATAAAGATAAACATCCAAGACGAGTCTCTCACCATGGAGTCCCATGGCAAAATGGTAAATTTTAATGTATATGACAATGAAATAACCTTCTGACTTGTCTTATGTGTTCAACATTGATGTCATAGATGTTTTAAACCAAAAAAATACTTCAACCTAAGCTATAGCAATGAGGTAAGTATTGCGCTTTATAACGCTTTAAATGCTGACAGCTTAGAAATCCTAGAAGAAGAACGTGTTGCTGACTAAAATTTGCAAGAGGATGTGTTTCAGTTAGAGTTGTTTAAGCGAATAAATGGTACGACACCTCATCTTGATCTTCATATTTCTCACAAAAAACTTCCACCATCTATTTTGCAGGCCCCTAAATTGGAACTAAAGTCACTGCCCGAGCACCTCAAGTACGTCTTTTGGGCAAAGGAAAGACCCTACCAGTGATAACCTCCAACAAACTTAGTCAAAATGAAAAAGAAATATTAGAAAGTATACTCTATGAACACAAGAAAGCAGTAGATTGGACGATAGTAGACATAAAAGGGATTTCACCCTCCACTTACATGTATAAAATTCTATTAGAAGCGGATAGCAAACCCAGTAGACAAGTGCATAAATGCTTAAACCCACCAATGACAGAGGTAGTAAAGAAAGAAGTTTTGAAGCTGCTGGATGCTAGCAAGCCATTCTCCTATTTCTCATGTTGACAAATATTTCAAAGAAGGTCCAAAGAATCTCTTAAGGGTCATTCTCCTAAGTTACGTAGGTCTTAGACCTCCTAAATTTCCTCTGCCTCATGTCACAAGGGTTAATTCCGGGGAACATGAGCTCTGATATCACCTATAATAACCCGAACCCCAATGTTGGTGGGTACGGACATTTGCACAATATTTTCAACTAGTGGAACAAATAAATATTAAATATATAGCAGAACTACACTTTAATATACATCTTTTGTGACAAAATAATTATTTGCTTACAAATAATTGAGACATCTACATTAATTTACAAATCTAAAATAATAACTAATAAAGTTTTCTTCACCATCTTCTATAGATCTTGGGCTTGTTTCTCATCTCCTCTTACCAGGGCAGGGGTGAGCTTCACAAAATTAGTAAGAAAAAAGATTCTATAATGATGACTTACGTACATACATTCATGCAATATGTAAAATATAATAATATTTATAATTAAGAAAATGTTAGACAAAGCATCCCAACCTAAATACACAATAAACAGTAATGAAAACTTACCTTAATCATTTTCATTATGTTCTATGCTTATTCCTATATATTATTTCTGAGATCATATACTTAAGTCAAATCACTCTTTCCTTATTATTTACATTCTTTCTTGGGAAGATTTCTCTACTTGAATATCACACATCCACTCGAATATCAGATCTATACTCGAAATATCATAATATACTCAAAATATTACAACTACACTCGAAATATCCCAATACACTCAGAATATCATATTTGAGGTTTCATCGCATGATGCCATTTATATCTTCATCGAGGATAAGCGATAAGGATCCCCCCATCCCAGGATCCACACAATCTCAATTACCGTAACAGTTATGTTTGCGAGGTAACCCACACTCACAAATACCTATCGATGTCTGAACTATGTTCCAAACACTATCCCTTGTG
>NW_019014255.1:2007-36674 GCF_000150535.2 Carica papaya | reverse complement strand
TACAAACTTACCATGCCATCAAAGGATCTCAATAGACACGAAAACTCCATCGCAGTCTGGTAAGGAACTGGTTGAATCACACTGAGAGTCTCATTTTCAATGTATATAGGACCGTACTTTCTCCATGACCTTCCGGAATCTGCCGTCACCTGTCCTACGCAAATTATATAATAGGTCAATTGGTCTTCTTTCTTTAATGTTTCCTATTTTCTTTAATTTTTCTTGAAAAGGTCAATTATTCTTTCAAGTAGCATTGTTTCTAACTACTCAGTCTTTTTAAACATGATTACAACCTCCATCCATGCTCCCCAAGAGTTCCAACTTTCTACAGAGGATCCACAGAGCAACAGCCCATTTTCCATCAAGATTGGCTGCGGAAAAAAAAAAAAGAGCAAGCAATGGCATAGTATTGGTTATTGAGTTTTATGCCTCCTGCAGACAAAGAATGCATGAAGTTACAAATCACAGCTATACCTTATTCTTTGATGGTCCTAATATACCGGGGGGAAGTTGTTCTCTATTGGACCAAGTAAGACCTTTATCATATGATCGCTTCATGCAGCCACTCCATCTTAATTTTGTTAAAACATCAGAAATAATAATAATAATTAGTTTAGCTTTATATATTGATCACAATATATATGTAATTCTCTCATTTAGTCTTATCCTGCATGTAGTCAGTTTCCCATATGGTTAATTTCCTAAACTGTTGTTTTTATTTTCTTGTCATAGCCTCTTTATAAATATCTTGGAGCTATTCATCATGTTTGAGAGCCATATTATATGAGCTATTTTACCATAGACCTTAAAAGGTTTGAGAGGTAAGAGTATTATATGTGCAATTAACTGCTCTCTTGTGGTAACTCGTGCCAAGTATATCACATCATATATAATTGCAGTGCTATCTGATTTCCAGAAATCATTCATATTTTAAGAAAAGTAATTCTGGGTCTGGGATAGGTGACACTTCTGAAGTAAAGAATGGAAAAACAAATTCAGAAACCAATTTATGCAAAATGAAGAGATTTTTGAAAATTATGAAGGATAAGGAAGCGTTTAAAAAAAATACTTTTGGACTTCCTGGCCAACTTTATAGAACAGCAGCAACTCATCTGATAGAAGTTTGAATAAAACAGGGTTCCACATCGGAACATTATGTTGTTCATCAGCAATCACAGGTGAATGCCAGCAGCCATCCTGCCCATGGAAATTCCCCCTTGTGTAAAATAGAAGTGCCACATTGCACCAAACAATAAACACATATGTACTGTATCTTTCATGCGTCTTATCTTCACCATCCATTCCTACATTTTGTTCAACCTTCTCCTAAACACATGACTTTCCTAAGTTTCGTTCAAGCCCAGACATGCACACAAATGGAACCAATGCATTAACATAAGGAAAAGAGGTGCACCCTTCAGTACATTGTTTAATATTTATATTTTTACTCAGAAAACAGGGAGCAGAAGAAGAGATGCTATATTCTTGAGGAAGTCAGCAGGGATTACCTTGTAGGTCTGCAACCATATTCTTACATCAGGCGCACCCTCTGCTGTACCTCCGAAATAGGCAACCAGAAAATGATCCTCATCAACCTAGATTAACAATGCAGTCAACTTCTGATAAGAAGGAACTACAAAACTTAAGATGAATGGTAATCAAGTTGAACCTCAACAATTGTAGATGCGTGGCAGCTATTAAATGGAGCAGAATTTGCAGGAAATGTGAACTCCTCTACTAGCAACGAAAGAGATGAATGATCCTTCTCCATGTCTGGACTCCCATTAAATGAAGTTCTAGGATATGCACGCAGTCTTGCTACTTCTCTACACAATCACCAAACATTTTGGTTATCTAACCTCATATTTAATATATATTGAAATATACATCGGAAGAAATGAGTATAGATTTTGTGAGGGGTGGAATTTCATATCTTCTATCTAAAAAATGAAAAATGCAGTCCTTTTACCAATACTAGCAGAAAGATTCCAAATTCAGCAATGCATCATCATAATGGACAAATAAAACTATTGGGAAAAAAACTATGTGCACTACTCAAGATCTTAGCCAAGTTTTACCATTCACCAAAAGATAACAGATTTCACAAAATAAAAGAGCAAACAAGCCATTCAATAGATCAACTGAAAGCACAGAACAGATCAACTTTTTAGAAGACAGTGAAATGATAAATCAAGCAGTGATTATGCAAGCTTATCGGGTTTGAAGAACCGAAGGGTCAGATTTTTAGTTGCTTAATAGAAATCTATGAAATGGGTAATGCAAATCAAAGGAATCGCGTACTGAGAGCAGCCAAAGCAGCAAGAAAGGGACAATAAAAGAGCCATCGAAATAATTCCCGCAGATTTCCCCATCTTCAATATAGATAGTTTCATGAGAATCGAAGCAGTTTTTGCATATAACTTGCATTTAAACACAAATAATTGCAGAGAGATAGGAAGAGACAAAATCTTTTGTCTTCTCTGGAAATAGCAGAAATAAAAGCGTAACCGATGCATTAACTACAAAAAGAGAAAGAAATTCATGACTTCAAGCAAATACCTGACATGGTATCCATGGCTTGAAGGGAAGGAAACTTTTAGGCAGAAGAATATAAAGAAAACAACTTGACTTGTGTCATTAGCAGCAAGAGACAGAGCTGATTTGATCTGTTTCGTTGTTGCGTTATAGAAACATTTATTTTCATTTCTCCCTTTTTCTAGGCCATGTTTGTAAAAACTCCAACTTTAATAAAACTGTGCTGAAAATTTGTTAAATATTATTTTAATTAATCTTTTTAATTGAGCAAAATAAAAATGGGCCGTTATATTAATCTAAACCCTAGTTTAGAGCTTAGCCATGAGAGCCCAACTTTGTTTTCTGGTTTTCGTTTCTCCGACCCTCATTTTGGGGAGGCTGGAGGGTTGTTTTTTTAATCTTCCCTTTTCCTGATGCCCGAAGTTCTTCAGTCTTCCGTTCATGGCTTCCAGTAGTTACCCCAGAGACTTCACCACAGCCACCTTAGCATTAGCGCTTGCTGCAGTCTCCGCATCCGCTGCTATCTCTTGTAATCTCCCTCTCTCTATTTTCTCTACACTGATGTGCGTATATATATACATATATATAGTATATGTTGTTATGCATGTATATTAATATTTTAGTTTCTGAGTTTTTTCAGTTAATATGCTATGTTCAATTGCAGTTTATATATGGAGAAGAAAAAGGGAAGATATGGAGGCCAAGACTTCAGAGCTTGAGAAATCTCTCAATTCCGCTTTGGAAAAATGTGCTGCTGAGAGGCAAGGTCGCGTCAGGGCTCAACAGGTATCTCTCTTTCTTAGTATTTAATCTGCAAAAGAAACCAACCTATATAATCACTATTTGGCTGCTTTTTTAATGTGTTGGTTTCTTTCAGTATACCTGCATTTTGTTAGCTTCTACGTAAGGACTCAAAAACTTTTGCAGAAACTGGAAACATAAAATTTTTGGTTTTTCGCAACTTACAATGTTTATTGTTTGAAGATGACCATACTGGGTCTGCTTATTATTGGTATTCGAATCTCAATAACTCAATTATGTTTGATTATGCAATCTGAGCATATTCCTTGTTGTTTCCTTGTTGTGTTTGCTTATTTATAGGCTTTGAGGAAAGCATTAGCAGAACCCATGTCCCATAGTTCAGAGAGTAGTTGTTATCCGATGAGACCTATTGGTTTAGTTCAGTCTTGCTTCTCTACCAGGTAATTTTAAAATGCTCTATATCTGTTTCTTCTCGTAAAGATTCTATTACCTATTGACCAGTGAAGATGATTAAATATGGATCAATGTATCAGTTATCTGAGTCATCTGGGTTTATGTACCAGACATGAAAAAATTCTCTATAATTACACAGGTTTAGAAAAAAGAAAAGGACTGCTAAAAATAAAAGCTTATATGAATAGAATGCCCCTGCAATTTGGTTGTACATGCATGCAAAAGTCAGTTTAATTGGAGCAGTTTAACCTGCAGTATGTTAATGGATAGATTTCCTCTTTAGTAAAAGGCTTTTAAGAACATCTTTTGCTTCTCTGTAGCCGTGTACATTTGGGTGCATATCTTTTGCTTGCTTGTGCAGGAATGGAACACCAAGGCAACCATTGCTCGTTCCTCTTGCTCGAGCGTGTTTGATCTTTAATCCAGCCATGGTTCCTCCAGCATCCCTCGAGGGTCTTGGGGAATATTCTCATTGTTGGATCATATATGTCTTTCATTTAAATACAGATCTAGATAAGTTATGGAAGCAACCATCTAAATCGAAATTCAAGGCAAAGGTATGTCATGCTGCTATTTCGGCTCGATGCTTATTTTGGTTTCTACTAATAACAATGATTCAATGGTGAATTTCTACAAAGGTTGGCTTCATGGCTAGGTGAGAGTCCCAAGATTAAAAGGTGGAAAGATGGGAGTCTTTGCAACTCGATCCCCACATAGGCCATGTCCAATCGGGCTTACTGTGCAAAGGTACACTTGAATTTAGCTCCCATAATGTTGTGTCTTTACAAATTTCCCAGCATAAACTTGCCAGTAGTCTTGACCAGACACTCGAGTTTAGAAAAATAAATTTCCTTTTTCATGAATATGAGATATTAACTTTTAAGACATTAACTGGGCCCCCTTTTCCTGTGAAAAAGGGGGCTCTTGGGCCGGGGTGATGGGGGGGAGTGGGTTTTCTTATGTTATTCTATTTCTATGGTTTCAATGTTTCTGTCCTTAGTGATTGATAATGAGAGTTCAGAGAAAAGTCATCGATGGAAATGATTTCTTGCATATTCTCTTTTAAATGCGGTTGTGTTTCTAGCCTTCTGGTTTATTAGCTGACAATCTGTTTACTACTGTACTTAACCTAAGTTAAAGTAGTGATGAAATGTTTTCGGAAATATATTCAATTTCTTATGATATAAAAATTTCTTCCACTTGTCTCTGTGTGTGTGTGTGTGTGTTCACACATATATGCATGTATTTGCATTATGGTACATGGAATAAAGTCTAGAACAAAGTATATGTCTTATTTGATCGAGCGCCATTTGTTAATTAAAAAAAATATATCTGTATAGAAAGAGGTGGACAATTAGATTTTATGAACATTTATATGGACTGTAGGTGTGAAGGAATAAATTTAATATATATTATAATTTGTATGTATTACTAATATTAGAATACCATTAGGAGTATACAACCTAAGTCTTGTTAGACTAGAAATCTACACGCTCATGCAGACTAGCACTCTGCTTTGCAATATTGTATTAGCATTATGCCTGACAAATAAAATAACCTTCAATAATTTTCATAAGGTGGAGGCAATCCAAGGACATATGGTTCTACTCTCTGGTGTGGATCTGGTTGATGGGACGGTAAGTTAGATGTTTGAAGACTTGTCGCTTCTTTCTTATTTGATCAATGGTGTTATTATTAAGTTATATCTTTTCCTTGAATTTGGATTTCTTAACAGCCAATACTTGATGTCAAGCCGTATCTGCCTTATTGTGATAGCATCCAAGAGGCAACAGTGCCAAACTGGGTAACGGTATGGCATATATCATTCTTCAGTTTCCAAGATAACTTTGAGCAGTGCAATTTCTGTTTTTAGCATTCTTTGTGAGTAGCTTATTAGCTTCACTATCCTTGTCAACTTGCAGAGCTAACATCTAAAATTGCAAGTTTTTGTGGATGTTGCCCTTCATACTTTTATTATGTAATTATTTCTGCCATAAATGTGTATGTTATCTTGGATATGAGGTTTATATTGAAAAATTGCTTCTTTTTTGTTTCAGGTTCTAACCATGGTTGGTTTATCTCTGCAGTTGATTTAATTTCTTCATAGCCTGCATAAATTAGTAACTCTATAATAATCTGTCAGGGTTCTTAGACATCAACCTCATTTTTGGGACTAGGTCTTTAGGAAGATTAGAAATTTGGGTTTGGCTTAGAGGGAGAAGAAGAAGAATAAGAAAAACAGAAGGTTTGAGAGAGAAATTGGGATTGCTGATTTCAGTAATTTTGTGGTTGTGTGAACTATTGATACCTAATCCTCTCAGACTCTTCATTTCTACTCTGATTTCTGTAATTTCAGCAACAACCCAAAGATATGCTCAACAAAAATAATGAAACTAACAGAATCACATAAAATAAGGAGGTAATAAAACAGGAAATAGAAGTAAAAGAAAATATAGTTGTTCGAATTTACATCCTTGACATCAGAGTTACCAAATTCCTCGTGTGCCGCTGCATGTCTTCTTTTTTTCTGCTCTTCTGCTAGTTCTCTTATGGCTTCTCTTCTGCTTCATTTTTTGTTTACCACTCTCTTCTGCAGTCCACATCCTCATCTCTTGAATTTTGACAGTTGTTGAATGTATTACCCTGTCCAATCCATAGTTTTTCTCGTAGCATCTCATCAATGTAAGGTGTTGATTGCTTTCTTTTTGGCGTTAGCAAAAATTTCAAAATGAATACTGAGTAACACTTAATGCACTTAGATAATGAAAAATTGCTCGTAGGAACTAATAGGGGATACACTTTCCCCAACCTCTCACTATTTCTTTTTCCAAATTTTCTTGGAGTTCCATTACTTGTGAATATCTGTGAAAATCTAAAGAAAAGAAGCTCCCAAGAAAAGATATGATGGAGTGAAACTTTCTTTTTATTGGATTAAAAAAAGGTCAGAAATAAAAGATTAAGGAAACTTGCCCTTGAGAAGGCTTGATTGATTTGGAGTGTCAAGATAGTAAAGTCCATCCCATTCTAGCATGTCCAATCATTGTCCTTGAATCCTTATCCTGAAATACATAATGATCATGGTGAAAACAAAATTGAAAATTAAGTCTCGAGTGAGTTTTTGAGCGAAGATAAGATTTGTGGTCCTGCTAAGTGATCAAGGAGCCATCAACTAAACCAATTTTCTTTTTGCTTAGGCATGGGGAGTTAAGTGGAGAAGTTATTGGATGAGTAGGTCATGTGGTAAATGGTTCCTGAGTCCATAACCCACGAGTTGGCCATGGTTGTACCTAAGACGTTTAAGCTAATAGGAAATGAAAATTACCTAAATATGCCGATGAGCATGTATTTAAAGGCTTCTCAAGACTACTGATGAGGAATGATAGGAGATCTCATCCTCTCAATTTTCTTCATCGCTCAGTCCTCCTGTTGTCTGTGGTTTTGGGGCATCTGGTTGTGTCATAATATCATGGGCCTACCTGTTGTTTCCTTGTTGTTCTCTCTTCTGTCCTCACTCTTGACTTGGGGGTTCTCCATGTAGTTTCTTACATCATTCCCTAGTGTAACGTGCTTTCTTGCAGTAGTTGCATCACAGGCTGTCACGATAGTGCATTTTTGCTTGACCAGGTTTCTCATTATCTAAGGTTGGTGTTTTATCAGTGCTATAAGTATCATGGAGCTCAAGCATCAGGCATCTTCTACTTTCTTTGATGTGAGTCAGTTGCTATCACAACTAAACCTGGTCAAGTTCAGGATTGAGTCCATAAAGGAAGTCATAGACGCTGTCTTGTTTAATGAATTCCTTGAGGGCAACGTCATCTTCAGGACATTTGGTTTTTAATGCTCTATAGTAGTTAATTTCTTGGCATAAAACTTTCAATATATTGGCATATTCTATAATGGTTCTATTAGCTTGTTTTGCAGACATTATCATCCTTTTAATACTTGGTCAGTGCCTCTAGTCTTTAAATAGGTTTGATGAAGTGAGTCCCAAATATCCTTAATAGTAGTCAGCAACATGCATGTGTCACACATCTCAAGTATCATGGAGCTTCATAACCATATGCCATTTTCATTGAGTCTTCTTCTTCCTATACTTCAAACAAGGGATCTCCTGGTTCTAGTCCTGTACCTATGAGGTGATTGATTTCCTTTTTTTTCAGTATAGTACGAATAAGTTTGGACCACTAAGGTAGTTCTTTTCATCCAGCCTATATGTTGCTTGAATGGCTTTCTGGATTGTTGAGGTCAAACAGTCTCCTCTCCTTGAGCAGGGTTACTGGTTACTATAACTTCTGACATTCTCTAGGCTACTTTGTGCAGTAGTAAAAATTACCAGTGATGAAGGCTGATCGAGAAAAGGGACTATGTAGCTTGAACAGCCCAAAATCGTTGGAGCAAGGCAGCTGAATAGTGTGACCAGAGGCTGACGAATTGAGAGACGAGCTGTGGTGGTCGCATGTCTGAAGCGGGTGGGAGGCGCGCAGCTGTGCGGCTGGAAGGATTTGATCGCTCGGCTTGCTACATCTGCCCAGAGGCGACCACTGGCTGCTGCAGCTAGGCATACGGCTCGGGCAGTTGGCTGTCAGGAGCCTTGGACATGTACACCAGTAACGAGATGTTTTTAGGGAATTAGAGTTAGAGAGATACAGGATTGAGATAATTAAGAGAGAGGAGAGGGAGAAGGGAAAGAGCATAAGAGAGGACAGAAAAGAATCCGAGAAGAAGTTGCTGAATAGAGAGAAATTTAGTTCTTGATGAAGTTCATCATACCTGAGAATCAGAGTCAGGTTATATTTGTTGATATATTCCTCTACCCTGAACTCTTGAAGAAAACTCTAGCAAAAACGTAATGGAAATAGCTATAACAGAAAAAGGAATTCAGTAACTAAAATCTGATGCTGTAAGACAATTTTTTTTATTCTTCCTTCAAACCTGGACCACAAGCCACGCTAGATTACCTGAGCACAACATTTGTAAGGGGTTGAATAGCCTGTTCCCCTGCTCTTCCTTCTTTTCCTGGACCTTGGTCGTGACATTGGCATCTGGCTGGAGTGAGGCTAGCATGCGGCAATGAGGGCTGGTACTTGGGAGGCTGCTGGCTATTAAGGCTGGTTCTTGGGTTTTGGGGTTTGTTTTGATTCCACAATAAAGGCCAGTTTAAGTCTAGTGAAGAAAAGTTGTGTTTTCTTTTCCCAATAGCTTTGAGACCATGTAGAGACAATTGTTTTTCTTATTAAATAGTTAAAGGAGATTGTACACATAATTCTAGCATTATCATAGCTTCGTAAAAGGAAACTTAATTATTTTGGAATCCCATGATTTATGGGATATTGGACTGAAATAAGATCCTAATTAAATAGGCCTGATTCTGTATATTACATAAAGGAAAAATATGTACACTTCTCCCCACAGTATGTATTTTCCTCTGTCCCACCTCATGCATGTTGATGGACATTTGAAAATGTTGTTGTTGTCATGCATTTAACTTAGGACCAAGACAATTCCCATTTACATTTATTATAAAAATGCATTTTGTTTTTCCAGGTGGACCATATGTTAGCAGTAGCTTCTGTCACTTTTGCTGAGGGCTTCTTCGTTTCACTTGCTGATTGTTGGGAAATTGCAGTAAGTCATTCAATCTCTACCTAAATATTGAGTCTTATCTTACTTATTTTTTTTTATATGGATTTCTCTTTGTGATCACTATATTTTTGGATTCTGCTTTTTATTATTATCACTTTTCTTTCTCTGGATTGCTTATTATCCCTCTTGCATTTTTTTAGTTATGTTTGAAACAAAATTAGGCAAGTAATAATAGGAAGATCAATGAAGAAGGTGAAGGAAAATGAAATTTAAATAGACTGCATGCAGGACATTAGAACTTGGATTTTGAGCAATGCACTAGGAGTTTTTTCTGCGTAAAAAACAAACCTGAATGCTGCATTATGACCTTAAACATTAAGAGATATAAGACCAAACTTCTCCACTCCTAGTCATCCCCAAATCTGGCAATCCTTGGTTTATTGTCATTGTTAACATTGATGGGATTTCAGCCTTAAAAAATTAAAATGCTTGGTTTTTTCAAAGATCCTGCTCTAAACTTCTGGAAGATTAATCATTTTGCCTTTAGATGAGATGCTCACTCTTCCCAACTACGTAAATATAGTTGTATGATTCTGCAAATCGTAAATTGCTCCATCCAATTTTGGATCTTCTTGCATATTCGCTAACGTGATGCAAGAGGAGAGAACTGCTCTTTGTATCGGCCCACAATGCTCTGGTAGAGTTTGTTAGTGTCTCTTTTTGAAGAATAGCTATCACTCTGTGATTGTTTTTTGGGTAGAGTTTCTCACTGTCTCTTTTTGAAGAATAACTATCCCTTGGTGGTTTTTTTTTTTTTTGGTTGATGGTTTTTGGGTGGTCTGTTGCTTAAAGGGTTGACTTCTTTCTTTTTCAACGAAGTTCACTTGGTTCTAGCTCTTGTCACGACAAGGACTACAATTATCATCTTATGGTTGTTGGAAACAAGTTTTCTGGATGATCGGAATGGCCGTTCACATCTTTTTTGTTGTTTGCCCCCATCCAAATCATGGCCAGCTGAATAAAATAAACTATTATCATCTTTAGTTATTTCCATTTTTTATGTCCAGTCAAAATGTCCTTTCCTATGGATTTTGAACAAACTTTATTTATCTGTTTGCTAAGGGCGGATACTACATTTTGACATTTGAACCCAAGCACAGGAGGCTTGTGCTGGGAATGATGACCACGTGACTTAAGTTGCCACTTCCCATGGTCAACTTTAATTGTCCTAGTGTTGTGCCTGCACTCCTTCAGCCACGAGAAGTGCCTGCAGTGTCTTTTCACTGTGGTTTTTGAGAAAAATGCTTTTATTGGATGATGTAAACCACCAAAATGGTCTGATTATCATGCAATATAAGAGTAATGGCTTAACAAAAAAAACACGTTGATTTTATCAAAGTGAAAACTTTGATCTCCAAGTGTTCCTTTAAATATCCACGTTATATTTTTCTTGACTGCCTTTGGTTTTGTGCAGGGAAAGAAATCCATGTACACATCACAGAATGAGTTTCAAAGCTTGATCAAACAAGTCCTGTCCTGGGATATTCGATCAGTATCGCAAAAAAATCGACCTCATAATACCATTATCAAGGCGGGAAATGCTAATGGTAACACATTGAGTAATCGCAGTTTAAATTTGGATGAGCACTTGGATGAAGAATCTCTAGACCCTGAACCCGGATTGTCTCTTCAATCTGAAGACGTAGTATATCACTTGATTCTGGAAGGCATGGATGTGTCTTACAGAATAGATTGCAACGGGGATGTCATTGTAGAGAAAGTCCAAAATTTATCCTGAAATTCCAAATGATAAAGGAAACCATTGTTGTTACCTTACATGGATCATTTGCAAGAAAGAGAGCAAATGTATCCATCCCATTGTTGGGATTGTTAATTTAGATACAGTTATTTACAATTACTTACAATTGCAATTGAATATGTAGGAATACACAGTATGATTGTGTTTTCTTTTTCAAACTTAGTTAATTTGTTTTGTCCTTTTGATCTGTTTTGTGAACGAATTTTTCAATTAAACTTAGCAATCAGTGGTTACCGTGCTTAAAAAATGATTTTGTAAGTACTGAGTAAGTATATGTTCCTTTTAGGTTATCTCTTGTAATAGTTTTATATCAAAGCAATTCAAGATATCCTTCAACCTTTGATTCACACAGCTCATCAAGCATAACTTTTGTATATATACATATACATATATATATATATATATTTTTATGCTTTGCTTTCTATAGACAATCACAAAAGATACATTTATAAAGTGCCAACAAAAAAAAAAAAAAGAAAAGAAAAGAAAATTACAATGACCAGCTTGGGTTCTTGTATAAAACAATAATTTTAAAATTTATTCTCCATTGTGACCTTTTGAACTTTAAACATTATTGACTTTTCAATCACTTATTTTTTATGCAAAAATTCCTATTTTATTATATTAAGATAAATAAATTTATATATATATTAATTATGATTATTAATGTAATATTTTACTTTTATAATTTTTGAATAGAAAATTATTGAAGTGATTATTTTAAAAATTAAAATTAAAATTAAAATTTATAATATTTTATTTTTTTTACATGGTCCTTTTTATTACCTTAAAATTTATGAAACTATCATGCCTGTTGGTTGAGGCAACGGTTGGGGTCATTATTAACAGTAACTACACGACAAGCAATCTTCTCGAAGTTGGAATAATAAAATAAGATTCCAACGGTCAACAACCGCGTGGGTCCCAACCATCGCCATGAGCAAGTGAAGTTGACGCGCTGCATGAATTCCCGCATTTACCCTCACTTTTCCGGAAAACTACCAGATTACCAATTATTAAACGCTTCTTATCCTCGATTTAAATTAGTGACATTTCCTGATTAATTAATTATATTAAGATGATAAAATGACGATCATGGGAATTTTGTTCGTGCACACAGATTGTAAATTCTCATAACCAAAGTTTAAAGAGGAATCACGTGGTTCAGAATCTATTAAAGTGGAAATTTCTGATTATTTTTATAATTATTTTAATAAATTAAATATTTCATAAGGTCTCACGGATGGTTGGTACACATAAATTAATGCCATTAAATATTGCGTGGTCTTGGCAGTTGAAAAATATGAATAAAAAGCTAAAAAGTATTTTTAAAAAAAAAAAAAATTATAATAATTAATTTTAAAAACCTGTCAATATAAAATCTTAAATATTTAATATTTATTCACATTTTTTTTTTCAAAAATTTTAAAGAATTTACCTTTACTTATTTCTAATACTCTACAGTGAATAACTTGATAAGAAAGCAAACCCCGGCATGCTTTTTAGAAAGCTAGAAATGAATTTTATACTTTTATGTAATAAAATTATATTATTTAAATAGTTTAAAACACAATCATACCTGAAACAAAATCTTAAGCAATCCTAAAATAATCTCCAAATAGATTAACTGAATATTTGGGTGTTTAAACGTGATTAGAGTGAATGTAATCATGAGTTACGTCTCTTAATTACCAGATGGCAGTATTGTAAATTAACCCAGCCCAGACGCGCCCACATTATTAATTCTCCAAAACAACCAAACCTCTGAACGGAAACGTCTACACCGGCGTCTTCCCCACCTGCCTGCACGGGCCCCGTCGCCAAAAGACATACTTACACAACCTCTTCTATATTATAATTACTCCATTTTAATCGAGATACAGTAATAAATATTTTTAACCCAATATTCATCGAACCTTTTCTCTTTCTTGGAATTTTGAGGGGAGAGAGAGAGAGAGAGGGAGGCATTGAATTTTCTCATTGGTTCTAGGTTTAATAATATTTTATTTTCTAGTGTTGTCGTAATCAAATAGGTTGGTCTTTTTCCCTTTTTTGACGAAAGGGTATATAACAGACAAAGAGGATGGATTCGCCATCATCGTTAGGGGATTCATCGACGGCGAGGATCGTCGCAAGATCGTCGATGATGGACTCGATCTCGATTCGGGCGTGCGGGCTGTCGGGGCTAGCGGGGATCAGGATCGACAAAGAGGAGTTGAAGAGGTCGTTGATGATGCCGGAGTACCTGCGCCTCGCTATCAGGGACTGCATCAAGAGGAAGGACGCCACCACCGTGGCTCACCAGTTCCTTATCCACAGCGAATCTGGCGTCCTTTTGGCTCCCGAGTGCCCTATGGTCGTTTTCATCAACCCGCGAAGCGGCGGTCGCCATGGCCCAGTTCTTATGGATAGGCTTAAGCAGTTGATGGGCGAGGAACAGGTCAATCTCTCATTCATTTATATTTACACGTCTTTATATTTGTTTATGTGTATAATTTCCTTGTGTTTGTTTCTTCCTATCAATGTCGTATAGAAATGGATGGTTTTAATCAGGAAGTGGGTGTACTAAAAGGACCAAGTGGTAAACGGAAAATGTGGTACTTTACCGGGTTTTGTTCGAGTTATACTTTCTCCTTCTCTTCTTTCCAGAAGTTCTTTTTAATATTCAAGTATTTTTTTTGCCCGTTTTGTTGCTTATAGAAGAGCGAAGTGATGGGTAAACAGAGGAACAATTTGTGTGTTTTGACCTTCCTTTGCTTCGTATGAAGAACTCAGTTGAAGTGAGGTTGCAGGAACGAATTATAATGATTGTTTGTGGCGCAGCTAAATACATGGATATCTAGTAAAGATTTCAAAAATTTAGGTTGCTTCATTTTCGTTTGCTCTGTGTTTCCCTTTGGGTAAGACAAAGCCCCTTCCTGAAACTTGGATAAAAAACTGGCGGCTGGCACTGGTAAAATTAAAAGGGGTGCATCCTAAGTTAAGTGCTTTTGTTTTTGGGAACAGATCAAATGTTTTTGTTGGCCATGCCCTGCTTCCTTACTTCTCTCCTAGATAATAGAAGCTTTTGGGAGCCATATTGTCTTCTTTGTAGCTCTTCATAGGGTGCTTATCATCCGCATGGTAGAGGTCTGCTGTCTGTATATTACAACACATAACATAAAATTGCAGCCATGTGCAATTCGTGGGTGGAAAATCATGAATGTAATGGAAAGTAAGTTTCCGGCTTAGCTGAGAGTGGGACATGCAACCTAGGTTTCCTGATGTGAATGCTGGGTGGCAATCTCCCATACAAGCTGTTGTCACTCCCATGAATGGCAAGTTTAGGCTGGTAACTATTTACTATTTTCTTGGGCATTTGTTCATGTGAAACACTTTTTCGCTTTCCTTGCAACTCTACCAGTTACAGAGCCATGTTCTAATATCATCTATAATTGATAATGCACTATTTTGACCTGACAGATGTGAATTCTCTAAATTAATTGCAGGTTTTTGACCTGACAGAAGTAAAGCCACATGAATTTGTCCAATATGGATTGGGTTGCTTAGAGACATTGGCACTCCGGGGGGATGAATGTGCAAAAGAGTCTCGTGAAAGGATGAGAATTGTGGTATGTTCCTTGTAGTTGTGGCATGCTAGCTAAAGATGGTTTCGTAAAACATAGTTGCATTCACTTAAGCACTTTATCTCTGTGAAGATGCCATGTCCTATATGTGAGCCAGTAGCATTTTCTTTAATGATTTTAAAGTTGAAGCTTGAAATTGTCAGATTTGGGACGATTTGGCAGGTTGCAGGAGGGGATGGTACAGTTGGTTGGGTACTTGGAAGTCTTGGAGAACTTCACAAACTGAATCGGGAACCAATTCCTCCAGTTGCAATTATTCCACTTGGCACTGGCAATGACTTGTCTAGGAGTTTTGGCTGGGTAAGTTTTTTTTTTTTTTACTCTGACTTGAATTTTGAATTTGCTGACTGCTGGTTTGTTTTACTTTCTGGAGTTTTGGGTGCATGCTTTATTCAGGGTGGCACATTCCCTTTTGCATGGAAATCAGCTGTCAAGAGAACTCTCCACCGGGCTTCTGTTTGTCCAATTTCCCGTCTGGATAGGTAAGTTCTCTTGAATAATGTTCCATTTTCAAACACATCATTCTTTGTTAGTAGTAAGGATACTCTGTTTTGTGGTTGCTTTGTTTTTATAATAGTTTCCTTGAAATCCTATAGGCATTCTACCAGATATTGATAATGAATTCATTCAAACCATAGTGTGGGTTAATTTAAGTTCAACATGCTACATGCTTATGGAAACAACATAATATAATTATAGCTTGTTAATTCAATTAGCATTAAGCTAATTACTTGGTTGATTATGTAGCTGGCATCTTCTAGTGTCAATGCCATCTGGAGAGGTCGTCGATGCCCCTCATTCTCTGAGGTCTACAGAGGAATGTGCTCTTGATCAGGTATGGTCTTTCCTAATAAGATTTTACTGTTTCTTTTTGGGGATTCACTTGTACATGCAAAGTTGGTGAATGCATTTTTGGTTGTTGTTTGGAACTCTGTTTATTTAATGTGATCTTACTTCAATATAGGAGTCATATTTTTCCAGAAAATATTGTTTTGTTTTAATGTTAGAGCTTCCTTGTGAGCAGGGTTTGGAGATCGAGGGTGAGCTGCCTCCAAAAACGAATTGCTATGAAGGAGTTTTCTACAATTATTTTAGCATAGGTTTGTCAGTTTATACTTCCAGATTTTGATCATTGCATCTGTGGATTTTTTTTTTTTCTGCTTCCTTCCTGTTACAAGGGGAGCATGGCTCTGTGCTCAAATGCTTAATCCCTTGAAAATGGGTAATGGTATACATGGCTGGACCAAAGTCTAGGTCTAATATATATATATATATATATATATACATGGCTTATAATTTTGTTGGAAGTGGTTAGATAATGATCCTTTCTTGGACTCCTGGTTTCAACCCGTATTCAACTGAAGCTAATGCCTTTCATCTAATGGTTTAACAGGATGAGAACATTATATGTTAGATAAATTCCCAAGTTGATTGTGTTGATCCTTGTCTTTGACTTCTGTCAAATAAACTGGCTAGAACTTTGTAATGCTTTGATGAGTTTCTGTTTCTTTTTTTTTCATTTTACTTAGAAGCTTGCTATTTCTATTTTTGGTTCCATAGGAATGGATGCTCAAGTTGCTTATGGCTTCCACCATTTACGTAATGAGAAACCTTACCTTGCTCAGGGCCCTATTTCAAATAAGGTCTGCTTTAATACTTTTTCTTTTTTTACCATGAGTTTCCATTTTTTGTTTTATTTGGCTGAAAACTATGATCAAGTTGACTGATGCTCATTTCTGCTTAAGGGTTTGAACTTTATCGAAATCTCTAGCCTTTAGAACAGTGCAACCTAGTCAAGGATTCAATTTACCTCATTCAGCAATTCAGTTGTCTTAATGATGCTGATTCAAGATCATAAACTATTCCGTTCTGTTTGTAGCTTATCTACTCTGGTTACAGTTGCACACAGGGTTGGTTCCTCACGCCTTGCATAAGTGATCCAAGTTTAAGGTTAGATATCTTGCAATTTTGGTGGCTTTTTATTTAATTTTGGTGGATTTTGTTTATTTCTCATTTTGTTGCATGTATACTTGAAAACAACCATGCAAGAGCTTGTGGATGAGTAGAAGCTAAACGACCACAATTTTCTATCTTTTCTTTTTGAGATAAAAAGTGTATAGTATGTATTAACAAGGTACTAAGAGAGTACCACCAATTTAAAAAAAAAATTGCAATTGTGTTAAAGTATCAATGACATTTCCAAAATTCTCATTCTCACTAATGTCATGACCCAACAAAATGGAGTCAAAATAATGAAACCATCTACTTTAATCTTGTGTCTCAGGCTCATTACTCTGAAAAGCCCTACTATTCATTTCCTTCTATAATATCAAAAAAATAATTAATGGAATCAGCTTTACAAATTTTCTTTTACTACAAACCTCATCCCAAGCCCAAATTTCGTCTTTAAGATTACCCGCCATCACCCAATTAATTCCCATGAGGTCATAGATTATTGTCCATAATTCATATGCCATAAGGCATCAAAGAAGGATATGGTTACAAGATTCCGCTGCTTTCTTGCAAAAAGAATACCCATTAACCATGATTCATATGCCATAAGGCATCAAAGAAGGATATGGTTACAAGATTCCGCTGCTTTCTTGCAAAAAGAATACCCATTAACCATGATTTTGCCTCTTGTCATCAACTTGTTGATTGTCAAAATGCATTGCCGACTTGCTTCACAGGCAAAGAAAACAATTCTTGGAGGCGCCTTCACTTTCCAAACAGCCACAATTTTCTTCGGCACAAGATTGCCAAACTTAGTGATGCATGCATTTGTTGTTAGCTTGTTTTCATTTATTATCACAGCCTCTATCTTTTGGCGCAAGATTCCTAAATGGAGCATGGATGTGTTCACTATTAGCTGTTCCATTTATTATACTAAATTCACGTTCTTGATGCTTGCTCAACTTTGTCATAATAGCTGTGCTAGAGCTGATGATTCTTCTTAATCTGTTGATAGATGATAGTTATATAGTGATGATGTCCTCAAGGTGTTTGTCTTTTACAGCTAGGGATTTTTTAACGACTAGTATAGAAGTAAACATTATGATGCTTCAATTATCATTTTTTTTTTTGTGTTTTCTCCTAGTAATGCTTTTAGCAAAGTTGTTTTTCTCTTTTTGGTGTCAATGATGTTTTGATTGAAGTAGGTTTTCACACTTATTCAATTCTCTCTTGTTGCTGACATCTTCTGAGCATTTTTCTCATTGTAGAGGACTCAAGAACATCCTAAGGATGCACATCAAAAGGGTCAATTGCTCAGAATGGGAACAGATTCCGGTTCCTAAAAGGTAATATCAATTGTATAAGTTTTTGCTCAAGTGCATTGATCACTTGATGGTCTGTTTTCTATTCCTTGTACCAGATTTGGGGCCTTGAAAATTGTGGATTCCTTTCCCAAATTTTACTTCTTGCTTTTAGATAATCTGTCTGTTTTTTGAAATTGTGTTTTTTCTCTAAGACCTTAAAACTTAGGGACTTCCATATCAGGACTGCTATGTTACCTGTATTCTGGCTATATACTACGGGCTATACATTTAGGCTGGTAAAGTTATGTGAATTGATTTTCTGAATAGCTTAAAAAGGTTTTCTTATAAATATTTTTATCATGGCTATTTCCATTGTTTATTTTATACCTGCGAGGATCTCATTTCCTTATTGTATAGAGCAGTGTTCAATGTTGAACGTACTGTTGGCATCTACTTTGTAGCACTTGTTTTTGGCTTAATACCTATTAATATGCTTGTTTTAATTCCCAATCTTAATCATAGTGTGAGGGCTGTGGTTGCTCTAAATCTTCATAGCTATGGAAGTGGAAGAAATCCATGGGGGAACCTGAAGCCAGAGTATTTGGAAAAGGTAAATTACACATTGTTCTATTTGCCAATTAAAGTTGCTAAAGCCAGGAACTGTTTTGCTCTTGGTATTCCTCAACAATATATATGCACCTTCATTTCCATTTTTATTCTGTTAACATTACATTTGTCTTGACGGAACATTTTACTTAAATCTTAGAGAGGATTCGTTGAGGCGCATGCAGATGATGGCCTTCTAGAAATATTTGGGTTGAAGCAAGGATGGCATGCCTCATTCGTTATGGTTGAGCTTATTTCCGCAAAACATATTGCTCAGGTATGATTCTTGAACTTTTCAGTTATACCTTCTCCTTTACCCAAGAAAAAGAGAAGAACTAGCTCGTTCCGGTCTGTAGAACTTTTGAACATCCAGATTCTTTTACCTGTTATAATTCAGGCTGCAGCAATTCGATTAGAAATTAGGGGAGGGGAGTGGAAAGATGCATATATGCAGATGGATGGAGAACCATGGAAACAGCCGATGAACAAGGAGTATTCAACATTTGTTGAAATCAGGAGAGTTCCTTTCCAATCATTAATGGTGAACGGAGACTGAGTACATCTGACTGGTTCTTTCTCTGTTGGGATGAGCATAAAGCAACCTAGGGATTGTAAAATTATGTTGATGCTCCCAAGTTAAACGACTGGGGCCTCTGTTGTATCTCATTCATTATTAGTTAAAATTTCATCTTCTTTCTTCTAACCAGATTGGGAAGGAAACTAATAGCCAGTTCAGTAATTATTGACTGGATTACTGAGTTTTTTTTTTTTTTTTTTTTTTTTTTTTTTTTTTTAAAAACTAAAGAAATAAAAAAATATGGAAATAATTAAAAAATATAATATGATATAATGCTTTTTCAACTATTTTATGTATACACAAGATAGTCATTATAATACAAAAAAACATTAAAAAATCAACAATTATGCCTTAAGTTTGATGTTCAGTTACAAATCGCTCATTGAATGATGCTCAGGAGATTCATCGTGTAAATGATTGATAATATTATTAGTGTCAGTATTAGCAATAGAATCGACTACTCTAACTAATTCGATGGTACCATTTTCATTCTGAGGATGTTGGCTCTCATCTGAAGGTTGGGGCGTTTGATCAACCATGTCAAGACCCGGAGAAGAAGATACACACTTCTTCAAGGACCGTTGCCATATACGGACCTCCGAAACAATTATGGCTAAGAGTGTTGCTGTTGCTGTTATGATAAATAGGCCTCCAAAGTTGCTAGTACTAAGACCAGGACTTTTCGATGAGATGTTAATGTCTTTTTCCTTCCATGTTCCAAAATATTTCTTTTCCAGTTTAGTCATCTCCTTTCCTCCTATTGCCTTTATGATTTCTCTTGAAACGTATGCAACCAACGGAGCTCCTATCGGAAATGCCTGCATGCATACATTCAGGTATATGATATATATTTGGTGGATGTATAATTAAAAAATAAATAAAAAATCACTAGATAATAATATTAAGAGAAAAGAAAACTTACAAAGCCAAGTCCTTCTGTGCGGTAAATGGGTCCAGCCATCATATACCTAGAAGTACCGTATTTAGCAAGGAATACCTTAATGTAGGGAATTTCGTCAAAGATGACTGAAACACCTCCATTCTTGCTTCCTCTAGATAGAGCAATATCATATTCACTGATATTGTCATATGGCTTGATCTTGGACCTCTCAAACTTTAACTCATTTACTAAGAAATCTTCTACGAATGACCCACTCTGGTAGCCTAAATAATCGCCATTGTCTCTTAGGCTTTTCACGCTTGGGTACGATGGTCGTAACTGGTCAACCGTCAGTATTGAAGATAAATTTGCAGTGTAACTCTGCATCAATATAAAAGCTAAAAATAACCATATCACCAACACCACTCTTGAGCTATGCTTATTCACCATCTCCCCTGTTACCCACCAAATCACAATTGTTTCAATAGAAAATTATATATTTTAATATAGTATATACATGTATATATATATAGTGATTTAAGTAACTAGTGTGGCGGATGGATTAATGGAAAAAAATAAATGAGGTATGTGGAAGTGAAACTTTACTTTGAGGAGTGACGATGGCTTGGACTGGAAATAATAATATCATACCAAGCTGCTTCTTACGCGACCCAGTAAAGTCAACACTGCCAGAACGACGTTCTAAGACTTTTATGCTCAATCCCACACAGATGCAGGCTATGAGAATTGTCAACCATAGATCCAAGCTCAGAGGTTTTAAGAAAATCCACATGTCTCGCCCCCTGTTATGTTCAATTGGAACCAGCATTGTCACTCCCGTATCAGAATACGGCAGAGTGAAATCAGCGCACCTTGTTCGATTTCCCACGATTGTTATATCTCCCACCACGGCATCAAATCCCTCGTCCTTGTCCTTTAATTTTTCGAAAGTTTAAAAGAAGAAAGTACATTAAAGAATAGAAAAAGAATAAGCTAATAGATTTTTACCTTAGCCTTAATTTGGCAAACAACCGAATCGTAGCTCCCGCTACTTCCTCCTTTCTTGTTAATATAAAGTTTTAATTGATAATGGAAACTTGTAAGGTAAATTATCCCATATCAGACGGAAGACATCGATAGAAAATCCTGTGAAGTTGGCATTATTTGAAAGTGGGTCTTCTGTTACGTTCACAAATTCTGGGAAGCCTGCTTTGTATGGAACCCCGATTATAAGTGTCCGGCTACCGGCAGAGGGCACGGTCCAGCCCCTCGGCGTTCTTGTTGAGTCACAGGCCAAATTACACTCTTTAGGTGAGTAATAGAAGTACCTTGTCTTCGAGTTATTCCATGCTCAGACGACCAATACCCAATTGGTCTTGCTCCTTTACCAATTACATTGAATATTTCATACGCACAAGGCTGCAACTGCCCACCAACCAAGTTAAACTCGCCACTCAAGCCTCTGAATCTAGTCTTCAAGATTTCACCGACAAGTTTTGGACCAACTGTGGAGACACCCAAATTGGAAACATAATTAATTACAGTATGTTTATTGTTTGGTTTCAACAAGGTAGAGTTTATGAATCCAAGTCCTGCTCTTTCGATGGCATCTGCTAATGCCCAGATTGTGTCATATGCCCACAAACAAAAGATGTCTGGCTCGGTGGTGATCATGGTTGGATGTGTAGAAAGAATCTTCCTTTTCAATCTCAGCTTAAAATTATCGAGATTTCTTGATTTGGGTATGAAGGGTCTTATACCTAAAACACCTTCCATAGCATCAATGAAGATGGGAGCTAATACATCAACAGAATTGGACAAACTGTCTGTTACTATCCATGCAAACCCTTCACTCATCATTCCTGCTTTATCCGCAAGAGCAAACAAGCGAGACCCAATAGAGCTGGTCATATGCACTACGAAAACCCTAGTCCACATGCTCTTCAACTCGTTTAACTTTGTCAAGATTTCAGAATCTTGAGCTGATAAAGGTATTCCAGATTTTATAGATAGCTTTATGTCAGAGTCTAGCAATGCATCAGTAAGGAAAGGAATAATGCCATTGCCGAACTCAGTGTCTTCGTATACGAGAGCCACCTGGTGCCACCCAAATTTTTGGATGATGCTAACAATGGCATTAACTTGAAAGGAGTCGACTTGGGCAGCTCGGATGAAGTAAGGGCTTTTGTAAAGCGACAAACTAGGGCTGGTTGCGGAGAATGATACCACCGGAACATGAGAATTTGCGCCTATTTCAATCACAAATGCTGCCTCACTTGATCTTAGTGGCCCAAGTATGGCCACTACTCCATTGTTCAACAAATCAACAGCTGTAATTACGAGTACAAAATCACCAAGGTTATTGATTTATGTCCTATATAACGACAATTCTTTTCTGTATTTATATTAGTTGGTACAAAGAAATGCAAACAATAACGTTGACTTGTTTTGGATAATCACGTTGAACAATTCAAACATCTATTGATGAACTAAAACAATTTATTTATAGGGCCAGGATATATATATATATATATATATATAGGTATGTATCAGTTAAAAAAAAATGTATATACTAGATATATATGCAGTCAAAAGATGCTTGCTTCATTATCAAGATTGCGAATACATTTCTAGGCGGCTGGTGCAAGCTGGCTGGTCCATGAATCTGCAGATTTCTATCGTTTTCTTTCTTAAATATTGGCTTTTCCAAATAAATATACGTACCAATACCCCCGGATAACTAGTCAACGACGATGACCGACTACGCATATCTTATATATATATGACCATTAATATCATAATGTATGTTTATATATATAAATATATGAACACCGAGAACTGATTAATAGTTAGATTAAGTTAAACAAGAATTAATATCATCTTACATGAAACACATTCAAATTCTCCAAAATTTCAGTCTTTCGCCAAAGATATTTTCCCTTACTTTTTTATGCAAATACATATAAGTTCTTTCTTCTGTAAAATCTTCAGCCTGTATCTACTATGATCTCCTACTTTGATAAGCTATTAATTTTCTACCTATTTCTTCTACAATCTGTACCGGTGTATTTACACAAACGTCTGTGATTCTTAAACGTATTTGTACACATACAAATATGTATAATTCTGGACCTTTAATCTGCTATTGGATAAGCTTTCTATATACATATATATGTATATGTATATATCACATGCTTACGATATCAAAGAAGCTGGGGTAAGAGAAAAGTTACCTCCAGAAGCGGAATCGAGGATGCCGCTGTAGTTTCTGGTGAGCAGAGACAATCTAGTGGTGTAGTCAGAATTCAGAGAGTAAAAATCTGAGAGTGACATGGAAAGGCACGTACTCGCCATGGAACCTTCATGTGAGCTGAAATCTAGCAGCGCTCCTATGGGTATCTCTCTTATTCCACTTACACTACTAAAGTTGCAGAACCCAAAGAAGAAGAGGAAGAAGAAGAAGAAGAAGAAGAAGAAAACCAGGTTTCGGCAATCAGCTGGATACATCATCGATCACTAGATCATCTCGAGAAGTTTAATGATTTGTCACATTGGTGTTTGTTGATTTTATAGAGCGATTTCTGTTCGTGTCCGTACCCATGAAACATGCAAGAACTCCATTTTGAGGTGAAATCTCGGCCACGTCGAAAATCAAAATATATATAAGAAATATTTTTATATAGGTACTATCCAAAATATAGTGAAAGTATTGTCAAATGTGAAACCGCATATGAGTTTCGTTCAAAATAAATTAATAAATCACATGTAATGTAAGTCGTTAATACCTTTTTTTTTCTTGTTTTCTATTTCAACACTTGATTAGATGATCAGATTTTGTCTACTAGAATAAGAAAACGAATTGTGACTTCAATCCAATTAGTATCATAATGATCAGATGGAATCCAGTTCCACTCATTGAAAGTTACTTCATAAAGAGCAGAATTGGTCAAACCGATATATATATATATATATATATATATATATGTATAATTTTCAGTATTTTGCTGTCTCATTCTGTGGAGGTTAACTTGGCTGTACAAATACTAGAATATTATTATATGAAGTTCTTATTTTTGAGAATGAAAAAAATTAATGTTACCTAATTAAGTTTCCTGGTATTTTCGCTTGGCAGGATCTGAACATCGTTGACATTTATGAGTTTTTGTCGGATATTGAATGAGAAATCAAGATGTAGAAGAAGAAGATCCACATCTTTCATTTTCAAAAGAGATCCACATGATCAAGAAACTAATTATAAAATTAAAAAAAATAAAGCTTGTATTTATATAGGACAATGACTTATATAGGCTTAACTCAGCATTGCCCCAGGTGCCAGGGAAGATGAAGCTGTTCTCTAAATTCATTATTTTATATGTTAAAGAAAATTATTTGTAAATTTACAACATATTTTTTTTATCTTTTTACAGTTAATCAATTTTGTATTATTTTCTTAATTACATTAATATTACACTTGCTTAAGAAATCCGATGGTGAAAATGAATTAATTATACATTAACATAAAAAAGAATAAGTAACTTAAATTAATTAATGACATATGTTAATTATATTAAAGAAAACCTCCAAGCCTTAAAACCACCTGCTTCTTATTAACGTAAATATATGGGAGAGGAAACATAATTCTTAATACACAACGAGAAATCCCACTCCAAAGAATTCGTCTTTGTAATAATCGCAAACAATGGCGAGATTAGAAAGCATGGTAATGGGAGTTTTGGGTTTGGTATTAATACTGTCGCCTTTGGCGAAAACCCAATTAAACATAGACGCAGTAAGTCCTTCACCAGAGAGTTATGAAGATATTCAATTTGGAGAGACTCCAGCCGAAGCTCCTTGGGGTGAAGAAGATGATTACTATTATGATGATGGTAATGATGATCCATATAGCGATTTCGTAGATGATTGTTTCACGAGGTTCGATTTCAACTGTGAGAAACAAGTATTCGAGGATGCTCCTGCCCGCGGACATGTCAGTAAAGACTGCTGCTTGAAGCTCATCGAACTTGGTAAAGACTGCCATGATGCATTGACAGAGTCTTTTACAGTGACGGATGAAAATATAACTCGTGCCCAGTTTGAAGCTAAGAGCAAAGAGACTTGGGATAAATGTGTTCTCGATTATGGTTCTCAAACACATCTTCCATGATTTAATTATGTATTAATTATTCAAAATTAAAATTAATATACATTTAATTTACCCATTACTCATCACTACATACTTGTTTCATATATTTTTTAAAAATAAAAAATAAAAATGCCCAAATCTACGTTCAACATTCTGACTTTTAGAGCCTTTTAAATCGACTCAAAGGCCCAAATATTTTTTAAGATCGGCCCATTTCCTTTTTGCAAGAAGTAAGCCCTGACCTAAACCCACCATCAATCTGATTTCGCCTTCCACAGCCTTGGTTTTCCGGCTGCTTAGGTGGTCATCGCCGGGTTCTCTTGTTCGACCAGGTAACTTGTCATCCTGTTGGTTCAGGAGATTATGATGAGTACGTGCTTCCCTGGTATTTGTTCAGGGTTGATGTATAGAATAACATTGATATTTTCTACTTGGGTTATTATTTTTGTCTTGATTTCTTCATGCCGTGTGTATATTCATCTACTTCCTTTCGTTTACTGATATGAACATATGGCTATGTGCTTTTTCTTTCTTCTTATCTACCCGTTTGGCAGCTGTTATATGCTTGGATTGGAGTATAAGACAGGTTCTCCATGTTCTGGTCTACGTTTCTTCTGGTAATTATGGTTGAGTTGGTAATGCAAATAGTTTGATTTATAAAGTAAGTTGTCCTGGACTTAGGGAGCTGAGTGAGTGCTTGTTCTGTCTAGTGTGGGTAAAGGTGGGTCTGCGCGCTATGTCTAGCGGCTGCTGGTGTAGGTGAGGTTGGGTTTCTGGGTGCTTGTTTGAGGGTGTGGATTCTGGGAATGGGGTGCCCTCGTTGGGGCTGGATATCTGTCTGGGGTGGTTCTGCTGCGAGCGTGGTGAGAACTGAAGTTTGTGTTGAGGAGGGTGGTTAAACTTTAATGGATGCCGGTTTTGTGTGTCTAGTGGGAGCCGGGTGTTAGTATCAAGTTCTCAAAATCGATTGAAGAGTTTGTGGTTATTGCTTCCTTTTAGTCTATTAAGGCATGCGATCATCGTCCATTGACAGTATTGCATCGATGGAGCTCATGCTCCTAAGTAAGCATTCAGATCGAAAGCAGCTGCAGAAGCTAGAACAATCATCCCTCTTGTTTGGTTCTATCTCCATCCCCATTAGACTGTTTAGGTTGCTGTTATACTCCTGCTTTCTTGGTTGATCATGCTGTCTATTCTCTGAAGGGAGGAAGAAGGAGCGTCCATCTGTTTTTACCCTGTGAAAAGCTTACTGCAGAATCTTTTTTTTTCCTCCGTTAGCTCCCTGTCATGGCCGCTCCTTGTGTTAGGCTCCTTGTGAAAATCTAGCTGATACTTCTCTGTTTACAGCTGCTGTTTATTGTCTACCATGTGGCTAGAACCTTATTCTCCGGTGTCTACTGTGCTGAAACTTGTCAGTTACTACTTTTTGGCAGAGGGGCTGCTTTTGTGTTTTATGCTCCTTAACTTGTACATTTCTGCTCTATCTGTGGCTCCTGTTCTGCTTCTCTGCTCTGTTAGAATTCAGCCCGATTATTTCTTGCCTTTATTTCTCATGCTAGTGGTTGTTCCCACTTTAGGTGGGTCACCATTCATGCAGTTCTGAAGTTTCTGGGGAGATTTTCAGTGCCCTTGGTGCATGTTGTTTAGCCAATGTTTTGTTCTCCTAAGTCCTACATTTATCTGTGCGCTAAAGCTTCTTGTGTTTACTATATGTCTTACTTCTTTTGGTGCTCTTTAGTTGCTTAAATTTTTTTAGAGGTAAATGATTTATTAATAACAAGAGAGTTAGCTACATACCATTCTAAATAGTTCTAGAGTACGCTTCAAGAAGACGAGCTAAGCCACATAAAATTGATCCTCCAAAAGACAAGAGGAAAAATTTCTGCATTCAATACATAGAGGCAGCCACCATAATCAATACACAAAGGAAAAGCTCCAGATGCAGCAATGCTTCTGTTCCAGGAACACATGGCAGCCAAAAGGAGAAAGCTTATACATGAAAGCTCAATAACAATCATCAATGTCAAAACCAATTACATTACATGTTGCTGCCTAAGAAGAAGAAAAGCTTGAATTTGTGGGCGACAAGCAGCAGCAGATCAGATTATGGCCGCATCTTGTGCCGCTCCACTATGACTCATCCAGCTTTGCGATGTTCATCCCTATATGAGGTATAACAAAGACTTGAAACATTGTACCTGTCATCTTTTATCAAGAAAACATTCTTTCTTCGCCTGGCCTCAAATAGAGACTCTGTCAGCCTGGTATAAACAGGATTCAGCATTTGATGACAAACTGGCCGCTTGCTAAGCATGCCTTTAAAAATTGAAAACTTAATGTGATGAGATGCACTCGAATTGTGGTATCTTGGCTTACTAATAGCGTCAATAAACCCTTCAAATTTTGTCATCTTCAAATTTTGTTGAACAACCCCCCCACCAATGGTCCCCAAAAAAAAAACAAGTAAAACAACCAAAGATCAATCGCCCCTTGGGTTGAGTAATTAATTTGTGATTAGCTGTTTATTTTGTTTTACCTTTCGAGAAAGAAAAGCTGTCATGGATGTCATTGAAGAAAGTTACAAAGTTTCTATATTTGACTCTGTTTCTGCATCTCTTTTGGGGGCTGTATTCTCTGATAGTTAAGGTCCCCAAAAGACTACAACTTTGAAGCCATGGCGAGCACCAAAGTACGAATGATCATGACCCAACCCATTGAATGGCTTTAATTGTTCATCTTTTAAGTTCTTTTATAATTGTTACTTTTCTTTTTTTGAAATATAACTAATTGTGACTTCTTTTAAGTCAACTGCTCTGCGCATTCGCTAATTTTTTTCTGTTGTTCTTACATCTGGATTTCTGTGGCAAAAGAACCTGATTTTCAGGTATCTTCAACGTGTAAGCTCTCAGTTCCTTCAAATTTATTTCTTTTATGTTTTTGGCTTGTCCATCTCTGGGTCCTTTTGTTGTGCTTGGCTTTTGTTAAAATTATCTGGGAATTGATGAGTGTTTTAGCTTCCTGTTGGTTCGTTGCTTTTGTTGAAATTTATGCGGACAGCTTGCATACAGATTTGGCTATTTGAGCAGAAAAATTTTGAGGATTGAAGGACGAATCATTGTTAGTTTCTTATTGCTCCCATCATTCTTTTAATTTATATGCACTAAACATGAAACATCTTTGGAGATTTATGGGTTATAGTTTGACAGGCTCGATTTTGTATTGTATTTACTAGTCTGTAACACGTTGACTGCGACTTTCTGACTTTATTGTGTCTTTGTTACCGCATGCCTTTATTTACTGCACGATGTGTTTTTCCTTATTTTTTGAAGTCTACTTGGCCCGCCAAATTTTTTTTAGAAAACCTCTAGCTGTAGTCATTAAAAGGATGGCCTAAGATGCTTAGCCAAATGTGTATGATTTAGATTAATAACAGTTGGATGCAGTTTTCTTATGTAGATTGCACTAAATAGGCTAATTGGCTTTAGTATGGTCATGAGTTGAGAAAAAATGGCGTTAGCCATATGCATGATACCTAGCTAAAATTAAACGGTGGTTGTGGCAACGGCACCAACAGGGTTTCTTATCATACAGGTGATTTCTGATCATTGTTTTATAGATAAGATTAAGGTCTGACTTTGTGACTTTGCCAACGAATTTTTAGGATGCATCGTCTGCCATTATTTACTTGTAAAGCACGTCAATATTCTAGAATTTTTTTTAAGTTAACACTTGCTCAAAAGAAAGAATTCATATTTGCTCTTCTAAGCTAGATAAAGAACCACTATGGGTAATATTACAATCAAATTGGTGACTGTGTCCCAAGCCTGCATGCTGCTAGCTCCTTTCAGTTCCTGACTAGATGGATGAAAATTGTATGTGAAAATGGACAACGGCATAATTAAAATGGGTAAGAATGCCAATTAAAACAGCTCCTGAGGGAGATAGGTCCTAACGGGAGTTGAAAACATTCCAACTTAAATGAGAATATTCCAAATTTCAATATGGTCAAAATTGCGTAACTCGAGTTATCTTGTCTGTTACCTGATTTAATTCAAGTATGAATCCTTTTATGGTTATAATTGGGATGTGCAGGGTTTCCATGAGTACATGAATCTAGTTCTGGATGATGCTGAAAAAGTGAACTTAAAGAAAGAAGACCAGAAAATCACTTGTTAAGAAGTACTTTCTACTCTGTTAGTCTCTCCGTGTTCCTTCGCCAAAAAACAAGCTGCTATCTTCTCTCTTTATAACTAGATGTTCTCTGACTTATCTTTTTCCCTCTCCCAGGAAGAGTTCTTCTTAAAGGAGACACCAAAACCCTAATAATGAACACGTAAGTGCCACTGAAGCAATCATTTCTATCTGCACGGATCTGTCTCTTCTCTCCCTCTTCCTGCTTATCACATTAAAATAGTTTTATTTTTCAAATATTACAGGTGAAAGTGATTCTCATACCCATACGGGCATTTATCTGGATTAGCTTTACTTCCTATTTCAAGTGATTGTGTAGATTTCTATTAAGTTGTTTCTCAGTTACAGTAGGAGAAGAGATTTTAACTTGTATTTTAAATGCTTCGTGGTTGAGTATCTCGATCAACCATCAAAAGTTTTGTAGGTTTGGTGCTATATATCCTCTACTGGATGAAAATGAATAACTTGGTCAATTTTCTTTTCCCCATCGAAATACAATTTATGGATTTCTCAAAATGATTTCAGATCACAGCATATGGGTCTTTTCATTCAATCTAAAAATAAGGATCCTTCAATTTTTTTTTAATGAGCAAAAGAAGAAAGTGACAGATATCCACTAACATGTTCAGTGGGTGAGCTTTCTTGTGAATGGTGGAAGGCTGAAGGCAGCAGGCCAGGGTGTAGCAAGAAACTGACAAAGAGGAAAAGGGTCGGGTCATGGGGTTTGACGTGGTGGGACCCGAAGTTGCTGGTCCTGCAACACACGTGTCTTAATCTGGTAACCTCTACTCAGTTTGTCTAACCTCGGGGTGGCAAACCCAACTGGTTCGGACCCATTTTTGTACTCTTTCGGGTCTCCACACCATTGTTGGGTACTGACTCATGCTCCACACACATGTATCTTTCTGACTTGACCCGGGATTTACTTGCCTGAATGCCGTCATTTTTGCCGTGGAAGTAGATTGATCCTATCATGGATCTCACCCTTTTTCTTCCTTGAACAGGGTCAAGCCAAGTTTGTAATGGGTGGGATATTAATTTGTTGTCTGTGCCCATATCCTGGTATATGGTAATCTTGTTTTTCCATGCATTAAAAAGCTTATTGGAGTGAAATCATGGCAACTCAATGGAATAAGTGGGCTCTCTTAATTGAGCACAAAGTCATTACATGAATGGAAAAAATGAAGTTTGGCCAAGTCAAATGATCAGATGGATAGATACAGACTTAGTTAGATTACTGGTTGGTTGTGGTGGGATTACGTCATCTTCCTCTTTTCTTCTCAACCAAACCCTAATTGCACCAGTTGGGATTTTTACTAAATACTTGAGTGACTTCCAAATAAAATGTGGTTTACACCATACAAACTTTTTTTTTTAAAAAAACATTTTATTTAATCTAATTGTATTTAATTTTACTTTAAATTTTAGTTAGTTAATCTATAAAAATCAATTGCAATTTATATATTTTATGTATAATTAAATGAATATATAAATTATGCATTTTCATTTGTTGAAAAAAATGAATTAGAAGAACAATAAACATGAACTGGGCTTGAAACTAGAATTTTATGTTTAACTAAAATTTTATTTTATTTATTTTATATAAACATCCTTATCTCATAAAATTAGATCAAATTAATGGTGTATATGTGTGTGTATATATATATATATTCTCAAAAGGGAGTGTAAGAAATGGCAATCATGAATAAATAACTTTTTTACGTTTCTTATTCTTTCTTATCCCTCCATTAGCTGTAAAAATGAAGGTGATCCATCCTACCGTATGCTATGTCTATTCAATGTCGGAAACGAATTTAAGCACTTCAACCATGGCCAAAACAGAGAAGAGAAAAATCGTTATGGTAAAATTGGATTTTACAGGAGAATATTCAGAAAAAAAGAAAAAGCAAAGAATCCCACTTTCCACATCAAAAGTTGGATATAAACCCTCGATTTTGCAGAACCAAAAGCAAGAGCTTAGACAAGGAAATGTGACTAATGAAAACAAAAGGTTAAACCTCCATATTCAGCAAGGAAGAACAATAAAACATAACAATGGCATTACCACGTGAAGCAGAGAACATTCCTATCAGGTCCAATGTTGACACACCATTATGTACACATCAATGCTTTTAACGATTCTCGTGGTCGATTCATTTTTCTCCATAAACCCTACTTTTATTATTTGTACTATCATCAATTGCGCACATGTTTATTCCTAAGTAATTATTGTATTACATATTCGATTCTAAAAATTTTCATACGGTAATGGAAATGAAAGATTTTATTCTAAAGTGAAACTGCTATAACCAATATAAAAAAATTTACTACTCGGAGAAATCTCTATATGTCTACTGTGTATATTGGGTACGTAGACTTTAATTGGTTCCATTTTTGTAAAACAAAGGTTGATAGAATTTACAGCATTTTCCAATATAAGACTTGAAAGCAATAGTAGAAGACAAAAGAATTTAGTGTCTTTGTCTGGTTTTGTGGGAAGAAGTTAAACTTTGATAAATTGGCGACAGAATATTGGGGACAACAATGCGTTTGGTTTTGGTGGTTTGATTAGGCAAAAATATTGGAGTCTCACATCACCATTTTCATTAGAGTGAAGAAATTGGTGAGCCACTTGATTGATTTGATACGAGTGAAATCTTGATTGATATAATTTTAGATGATTTTATTTGATGCATAAGTAATGATTTAAGGATTGACCAATTCCCAACAAAAAATCAGCCATGTTATCCCCCCTGATTCCCTACTATGGTCCCATGATTTCAGGCTTCAATTTCACACACCTTCAACCTGTACGTATTCACAATTTGCCAATTTTTAATTAATTCAACTCTGTTATTTCAAAATTTTAGATTGATTTAAGAAAATTAACCAACGATCTTAGGAATTTTACTAAATTTAATGTTAAAATTAATCTCTCCCGTACGTGGAACATCCTCTTATGTCTTGTTTAACGTTCTTAGTCGATATGTAGTATCTTTTCTACTACAATTATTATATTCAAATCTTGAATATTTATAAAAATAACATCTTAACTGATAAAACTTATAATATATATATATTTATGTCTATGTATTTGTTCATTTTTTACTGAATTTGATTTGTACTTCAATCCTAATATTTGTTATAATATTCGATCTTATCTAACAAGTTAATTAATTCTTTTCGTTCTTATATAAAAAGGTAAGTGTAAACTATACATAAACCCATCAAATTTTTGTTTAAAACATACTTGTTAATAAAATTGAGGTTACCAGTATTAGATTTATGTTCTAACATTATCTTAAAATAATTATTTTAAAAATTTTAGTTCAATCAATTATTTTCTTTCTAACGGCTATTTATACATTTTGAAAAAATACCCGTTATTTTTTTTAATTATTATTATTATTTATCCATGTTTAACCTTATTTAATCTTTTATAATTTTAAGAAGAAAAAAAAAAAACTTGGATAGATGGATCAAACAATTAATTGAGAGGTGAGATAGTCATTAAAAACAGAAGTTTTAGGTTCAAATTTTACAGTCAATCAAAATCAACTTTGCTATTCTCAGAAAAGAAAGCTTAATTATGATGATCTTGTAGAGCGTGGGAGTTGAACAGCATCAACTATTTATTTCATCTTCCTTTTTAACTTTTTCTTTTCTTTGATTCAATTACGAGTGCGAAATATGATGTCTACTCCTCGCACACTTACAATTTAAACGTGGACCAACTAATTAAGCTACGACTAAAATTTTGCTACTTCCACGACTGCTTTTCATTCCTTCACGACACAGTAGCTCATAATAATTGCTTGCTTTTAAAAAAGTAAGTTATAATGATTCATGTGCCACATATACATATATACATACACACACACATCATATTAACATATATGATGTTAACATATATCCAAGACTTGACCAGTAAAGCTATACACTGTATATGTACTGAATAAATGACTAAAACTGGTACGTAATGTCGACTACATCTTACATATGTTTATTTTAATGTCTTACATCTTTATGTACGTACAAATATATACACCCATAAACATATTTTTAGCTTTGGGTTAGTAACCTAATTAACTAACTAATCACATTATCTTAATTCTTTAAACATTTAATATTCACCGTAAAGTGATTCTTGCACTGTCCTTGATTTTTAAAAAGGGTACCTAATTCCTCTCTTATCTTATCCTATACTTATTTATAAATAAATACGCATATACACACTTATGTATGTACATACGTATATATTATACAACATGTAATTATTAGAGGTGGCAACACACGGTCCCAATTTTTTTCCAATCATTCAGTAGTACTGCTTAATTTTATTGTACTATTTCCTTCCAGCATCATTTTTCTCATGTTTAATGATTAGCCTCCTTTCAATATTTTAATCAATTTCGTACTTGTTTCTTCTTTACCAATATTCTGGATATTATTCTATATATATATATATTAATATTGTACATGTATGCGTGGCGTATCTGGATGCATACATTTACATATATATATATATGTGTGTATATGTATCGTGCATAAACATTCTCCATATATAATATCAAATAATGCTTAAAAAATAGTACTCCAGGTGTAGCATGTGTTGCGTTTATATTATATGTATATATATATATATCTTTAAAAGTAACTTTAAGCGTGCAATATTATTATTTTGTTATCGTGTTATATACTGAAATAAAATGAGTATAATATATGTACATACATACATGTGTATCCGAGCATGTATATATATATATATGTGTATGTATGTATGTATGTGATCAATATTTCTATCCACATAGGGAACATGTGCTCATCACGCTGTTACTTTTTCTTTACATATTGTGGATATGTGACTATAGATTCCAACATTATTCCCATCCAATTTTTATAATTAATTTAATTAATTGTAATGGCGTCCGCATAATTACATATATATATATATATACATATAAAGGCTATATTAGATACTTTAATTAGGTAAAAGAGAGATAATTAACAACTTGTCCAATCTATTGAACTTCTTACTAATGATTCCAATTTCCAAATCCAGTTGGCCTTATCCATCACGTAATTATGTGTCTACTACTTTACTGTATACCATTAATGTTCTTAATAAATAAAATTAAGCACTATAAATTGAGATTAAGGTTCTGTGCTTTAATTAATTAAAATAATTAAGACTGTAATTAAAAAAAAAATTAGGGTTAGCTAATTGAAGTAGAT
>NW_019014254.1:8818-23012 GCF_000150535.2 Carica papaya | reverse complement strand
AATTTTTCAAGAGCACAACTATGACAATTTTTAACTAAAATAAACTGAAAATTCAATTTTCCTGGAAGAAAATTGGACTTGAACATATACTCTAACCTACTAACATGTGGATGACCAAGATGACGATGCACAGACTCCATGTATCATTGACACATGAAACAAATGAGGATGGTGATGCTGAAACGGAAAGACACAATGGGGATTTCTTTATCTAATCCAAGTCAATGAAATAAACGTCCACTTTTATGCCCCTTCATGATCACTTAGCTCGTTTGAAGGTCCTACACATCATAACCAAGAGAAAAAAACTTAACTAAATAATTATGGTAAGTTAATTGTTCAACAGAGACTAAGTTGGCAATTGGACATGGTACATAAAATGTATTAGGCAGATATAGGGATTTTTTGGATGTCTTAAGTAAGCATATAGTACCAACTCCTTTAATTGGTAATTTTCTTCCATCAGCTGTTGTAATTGACTGATTTAAAGAATAAAGTTTGATTTTAGAAAATAGGTGTTTTTAGCCAATCATGTGATTAAAGGCGTCAGAGTCAAGATACAAATGAGCATATTTAATTCCTTTACTTGATAACCCAACAACTAAAAAGCAAAAGAGATTGCACCTCGAAGAGTTGACTACAATGTTTCTTGAATCATCTTTTAGATTGCTTGAGGAGTAAGGAGGATCTCATTAGTACTTTCTTGTTCTTGATAAGACTTTGTAGTAATAAAAGCAAATTGGCTTCGTTTATTTTTCAAAATTCTACAATCTAAAATGATGTGTCCTAGCTTCTTGTGATTGAACATGTCTAAGTTCATTGCAATGTTTGCATCGCATATCTTCTCTACCTCTATGTTTTCGTTTTGGCTGAAATTTTCCACTTCAAGTGATAAAGGCTGCATCAACTGTATTAGATTTTGTGTCTAATTGTGCCTGTGTATTTAGTCGAGTTTTTTCACGAACAAGATCTCTAAGAACAGACTCCATAGTCAGATTTCCTCAAATGATCAGCATGGCCCTTATATTTTTAAATTCTGATAGAAGCTTCAAGAGAAATTGCATCACTCTTCCACAATTTCTTTCTTTCTTTATCTCTTCATATGCTGCACTTGAGATGGTATTTGATAATATCATATCTTGTTCAGTCCACAATTTTAATATGTCAACATAAAAACTACAAATTTCTTTTTCCTCTTGGCTGATGTCTGCAATCTCATATTCAAGTTCGAACAACCTTGATTGATTAACTTGAGAATAGATTATCTGAAAATGTTTACACATTTCTGCGCAGTTTAGAAAGATTTGAGGCTTAATGCAATATCAGGTTTTACTGAATTCAATATTCAGGTAACAATTTGAGAATTTTTGGTTCTCTATACACTATTTATTCTTTCGTCACCAATTTTCTTTTGAGATCCGTCAAGAATAGTAAAGTCCTTTTCCTTCAACAAAAATCTGAAAGTGAAATTCCCAAATAACATAATTTTTCTTATTGAATTTGACAGATATGGATTCGAACTTGTTGCTATCTATATTTCAATCGAACACAAATTAAGAAAAAAAAAAACAAGTTCAAGACTACATCAGATCCTCTAAAGGATAAAAAGAAAATTCTCAAAAGAATTATCAAAAGTGTAATACAGAAGAAAAACTCAAAGAATTGGCTCTGATACCATAATAAAATTTGAAGAGAAGAGAGCCAGGAGATTTTAGTGGGGCCTCCATCTAAATATCAGGAACCCAGTGATAGTCCTTGAACTTTGTACTTATCGATAGGTTATGGTCAAGGTGCAGCTCATTATGAGTACTATTATTGAAAGCTCTACATTGGCAACAAGTAGTTTTAGGCCTCTAATACTCTACAAGAAGCCAGTTTGAGGGTGGGGCTATCAAAAAAAGAGACCTAGGGTGATATAAAACCCAAGATTAATAATGTGATAAAAAACCCACACATATAAATTTAGTACCAAAATTTAATGTCAAGATAAGCTCTCTTTACTTAACCTACAATCAACATGTGATTGGAACTAAAGTAATAGAAATAAGTGAATTGATTAGAACACCATAAGAAAAATCTTGATAAGTTAAAATCAATTCAAGAAAAAAGATTAATGAAAATGCCAACAATTACCTTGATAAATAAACACCAAATTTTCAATCAACAAGAATGTTAAAGAAATATCACTAGTTGAAAATTAAAAATTTGTAATTTTATTATCTTAAATTTGAATGAATACAACTATGAATTAACTGTCTATTTATAGCGTAGGTCATGTGAATAATAAGAAAAACAACCTCTTGAATTAATTGTAAAATTACATAGGAAAATAAATATAGAATACAATAGAAAACTTATAACAATTAAAAATATTGCTTTCTAAAATAGGGTAGATGTGATCTCTCTTTTAAATTGAGAAGATCTTAATTAACTGTGGAAGATTTAAGGGAATAAAAAGGGAGAATTAGGGCGAGCCAATAAAGAGGAATTATGGTCACCTATAAAATGAGTTTTCTAAACTATGAAATTTGCCTCCTTAATTGTGTTTTCCTTTTCTTCCATAATTATTTGCAGCTTAGGATGAATTTTTCCTCCTTTTTCTATTCTCCCATTTAATGGGAAGATTTTTTGCAGGAATAGGAAAGAAAATTCTATGGGGAATCTCCCTCTTTCTATCTTGGTCGATTTATCCCTTGTGAAGAAATTCTTTTTCTTTTCCTTGCTCACATCACAGAGTAGCTCAACCTGTCCCATTATAGTAACTATTGGCCAGAAAAGATCATAGTTTTATTCATTGTGGCAAAAATTGTAGCACCCGGACCGAGGAAAAAAAAAAAAAAAATCACGTCGGCAGCCACGTCAGCAGTCCCGGCCAACCGGGACCTGCCACGTGGCAAAACCACGTCGTTCCAAAAAGGGCCACGTTGGCGATCCGCGTGGGCGCGATCGGACGGCCCAGATCAAACGTGTGATCGGACGACCCAGATTTAAAACAAAATGGACGGCTGAGATCAAAAGGCAAAGGGTTATAAATAGAACCCCCACACTAGACCACAAACCCTAGCCGCCTGCCACTCGTCGGAGAAGACGAACTAGAAGCCGGCCGCCACCACCCACCGCCGCACCGGAGGAACTTCCGACCGCCGATCGAGGTAAATTTCGTACCCCCGACTCGTTTTTCCACGCTGATTCCTCCTGTGGCCAAATCGGAGCCAAAATCTCGGCCAAACGGTTGGAATGCACGGCCGAAGCCCAGCGGCGCCGCCGCGCCCTTCTCGGTTTTTGCCTCCGATGAGGCCCTTCCCGGCCTCCGTTTGATGCAATTTTTATATCACCGTGATCACCACTCTTTTCTCTACAGGTTGACCGGAGCCGAATCACCAAAACACGAACCTCGCTGGAGAGCCGCCGCCGGTAAGCTCCGTTTCTCCGTGATTTTTTGGCCCCCCGAGGGCCCTAGGGTTGTTTTCTCGCAGGGACCGATGCGAGTGTGGCCGAATTCGGCCGAAAACGGCCGAAAACAGCCAACCCGAGGCGAATCGCCGCCGCCAGCGGCGACGCCGTCGCCGGAGCACGGCGGAGCCGCCGTGCCGAAGTTGCGATTTGGGCCGAAAGGGGCCCTGGGCCTAATTTGGGATTTTTTTTGGAACACGTGCAGGTACCAGTAGTGCGTTTCAGTTCTCCGAGAAAAATTCAGGGAAAATTAGGGACAGCCTGCAAGCGCACTGTGAAGCCGTGTTCGGACCCCGAAACGAGTAAGGACCCCTCACCTTATTTCCTATCACGGTTTTAAAGTTCAATAAATGATAAAATGATATTTCATGAATCAACGAATGTGTGAAATTGCTTAGGGTCCCTAATGGAGCCGGAGTCTAGTGTGTTTGTCGGTTAATTATTATTTGGCCTGTTTTACAGTTTTAAACGTTGCATGAGGTTCGATGTTTTCATTTTATAGTTTCGTGTGCATGTTTTACTGTTTTATTGATTATGGATTAAATGACCGGAATATTGATGCTGTATGTTGTCTGCTTAGCATAAATTATCGTTTTGCTTGCTTGTATGTGGATTAATGATGCTGATTGAGGAAAAAGAGAACGAACAATTATGTAAATGGATAATGGTATAATGTGATCAGTCAGACTAGATATCCTGGGAGATGGTGGACGGACCGGGTCCGTAGGGGACCCTACCGGGATTGTGGTCTCCCATACCGGACGGGGTATGGAGATCTTATGTGTTTTGGCGCCCATACCGGACGGGGTATGGGGACGGCCCTGGAATTTGATTTCAAGTATTAAGGATTTACGGGTAGCGGGACCCCTATGGATCCCCATGGATACTAGTGGGCTGGTGAATTAGGAAAATATGTTGTGTAACGATTGAATTACAAAAAGTGTGATAGGTATTATGTTATACAGTTCATATATATGTTTCCATGATGATAATGATGTTATTGCTTTCATATATTGTTTTATGAATTTCACCGAGGTAAGTAAATGGTAAAGGTTTTATTTATCGATAAAAGGATTTGTTGTAAATTATGCTCCATTGGTCGTTTTGTGTTTTCTACCCACCTTTACCTCCGTGACGGTGAGATATCGTGATGTCTTTACTGGGCTAGTGTAGCTCATTCCTTATTTAATCATTTCAGATCAAGAGGACATCGTTCCCAAGCCGATTCTGCAGGAGGACGACGAAGGGGACGCTTAAAGACTCCATAGTCACATTCGTAGTTTTTACTTTCAAGTTTCTCCTTTAGGTAGTTTAATCTTTTATATTTTGTGAGCACGTTTCGGTTTCAGTGTAAGGGATGTTATTCAAATTTTGACATCGCTTCCGCATTTGATACTTTTTGAATATAAAATTCCATTTTAAATTTCCGGGGCTGCTACAAAAATCATAGAGATATCATGTTTTACTGACTCAACAACGCATGTTTCAACCCAAGGACTTGCCCATGCTAGCTATACAATGCTGTGTCTACTCCATCACAGTCGAAGATGTTGAAGTTGCCATCGACATAATTCAAGTTATGTATTCTAGTTGTAAGCACATAACATGTATTTTAATTAACCTTGGATCTACACATTTTTTCTTTTATCATGCATTTTCTAGGTACTTAAATATTTCTCTAGTATTTTTTGAATTTTACTTTGGTAGTATCTATGCCTACAAGTGATAATTTAGCAACAAATATGGTGTACAAGTCATGGATTAAATAAATAGCAGACATGGAGTTAGATGTAGTTTTAATATTACTAGATATTATAGATTTTGATGTAATACTAGGGATGAACTAATTAATAGTATATCACTTTAATGTGAATTACTACCATGAAAGACTTATATTCAATATTTCTAACAAAATACTCTTTTCGTGTTAATGACTTTTTCTTTTCTTTTTTCTTATTATTTATACCCAAAGAAAATGATATGTTGATTTTGATTTATGAGGTGCAATTTAATAGCTTAATGTGTGATTAGACAAGACAAGTAAAGGAATGGACATCCGAGAAATTCTAGTGGTTATAGAATTTATGGATGTCTTTTCTTATTCCTTACTAGGATGTCTTCTCTTTTGTGGAGTTTCAATGCATTAAGTTAGGACTAGGAATCATATTGAAATTATGTTTTGTATTCTTTCACTGTTTAATTGAAAACTAGATTAAACATAATTAAGTCTTATTTAATTTGGTCTATTCAATTTGATTAGTCAAATTTAAGTTCAAACCATATTATAAAATACTTCTTGTTATTGTCGTAATTAATATCAATAACAATATTATCATCAATATTAATTCTATTGTCACTACCTATTTAACTGTCTTTACTATTATTACTTTTCTCGTAACTACGATTACTTCTTTTAGTTTTGCTATTATAGTGTATCACCGTCACCAACATTGTAAATGCAACTCTTATCATCTCTATTATTCTTAACACTTCAACTTCACTATCCACATTGTATTTTTCTCATAGTTCTGAGCCTTATATTTTATATTTTTGTGTTTATATAAAATAAATTAAGAAAAAAATTAAATTGTCAATTACCAAATTTTATTATTTAGTTTTAACAATTGAAAAAAATTAACTGTCTACTTTTAAACTTTTTTATTTAAGTTTACAAAAAAATGTGGTGATGTAAATTAAAAAGCAAGTTGAAAATTGTTTCTCCATATCTACAAACACAAAATGATTCTTATTTAATTAGTTTAATTTAATGTTTTTAACCACGTTTCAATCTGTATGTGTAAAATTAAAATAATATTAACACATTAAAATTTTCTTTCTTAAAATCTTATGGGAATAATTTAAACATTCAATACTTATCATTAATCATAGCTAGATATAAAATATTATGAACTTCAATATAAACTTCAATATAGAATTGGTATTAAAATACAATATCAGTTGCACTAATCTCTCCCACAAGATTTGAATCAGGACTCAAGACAACAACACAAGTACAGATACTCAAAACGACGACGTGGTGGCTCTACTGATTCTTTTTATCTCGTTTATAATCTTTCATCAGCCAAAACCCCACCGGCACCGGCCCACCATTTACCAGCAGAACAAAATCATGTCCCCGAAGCAGGATTCCATACCCTACGCTCCTCTTCCTCAGGACGCTCCTCTGCAAAACGTCGTAGTTATACTCCCTTCGTACTACAGGTACCCCCCTTACTACCATTGCCTTCGCCGATGCTTGCTCTTCATCGCATCATTCCTCCTCGTAGCTGCCGTTGTCTTCTTCCTCTATCCCTCCGACCCGAACCTCAAACTAGCTAGGATCCACCTTAACCATGTCCGGTTCAATACGTCCCCGAAACTTACCCTCGACCTCTCTTTCTCAGTCACCATCAAGGTTCAAAACCGGGACTTCTTCTCTCTCGATTACAATTCCCTCCTCGTCTCGATTGGATACAGAGGAAGGGAGCTAGGGCTCGTAAGCTCCAATGGAGGACATGTGAGTGCCAGGGGAAGTTCGTACGTCAACGCTATCCTTGATCTTGATGGCCTCGAGGTTATCCACGACGTGATTTACTTGATCGGAGATTTGTCTAGGGGTGTTATCCCTTTTGATACTGATACTCGGGTCAAAGGAGACCTCGGGGTTTTCTTCTTCAAAATCCCGCTCCAGGTACCATTTTTTTTTCAAAATTAAAAAGAACACAATATGCTTGTTTGAGTTTTATTTATTTATTTAATTATTTGATTCTGGTTTGAGTTGAATCTATTAGATTGAAAGGTGGCAAACGTGATGGTTATCTTCAATGCCTGAATCTGGCAGTTTTGGGTTAGTTTCTGACGATTAGGATTAAAGGGTATATAGAATTGCAAGCATAGGGCTAGAGTTAGTATTTCTTTTAGTACTCACTAGTTTACTTGGAAAAGTCCAGATGGGCACTTCAATCTGTTCTTGTTATTGTATTTTCAACTTATTTAAGATGTGGTTATTTTACATCTCTGTATTTGTTTTTGGCCTTATTATATGTGGTGGTTGGATGATTTGAACCCATTAGATTGTAGGTTTTGGTCTGTTGTGTACGGTAAAATAGGGTTAGATTTTAGGTGATTTAATTATGAAGTCAATCGAGGGTTGTGCCTAATGACTTAGCATTAGGATTGCAGCAAATATGTGCTTTGATTTGCAGCAAACATCTGCTTTGTTCGGGCGATGTTTTATTTGGTGAACAATTTCAAAGCATGGTGATGGGAAAAAATGTTACTATTTATTGTCTAATTGGAACTTTGTTCCGTCGCATACTAATTCAAATTATCAGCTGTTTCACTTGAAAGTAAGCTGTACATCAATGAATTCAGAGTTGTGTCCTATTAACCTAGAACTTAGCTTTGATGATTATGGAAATTTTCTGGCAAGGGTGATTCTTATCTTTGTATTTTTCAACTGCTGATATTAAGATTATACATTTGAGCTTATGCAGTTTTGTTACTTCTCCTTCAGAGTTGTGTTCCTCCTAAAAAAATTTTCGTTCCCTCAAAGTGATATCATGTTGAGAGGACTGCTTGTACCTTTAACGGGCATGTAAACTTAAGTTGAAGGATATTTGTGGGTTTTGGTTGACTGATAAAGATTGACACATTAAAGTTGCTGAAAGAGCAAGATAAGACAGAATTATTAGTGTGTTTCCATGTGTGGATAAGATATTAGATGCCTGCTAATAGAAAAGAAATAAATTAAGGATCCCTTGTTCCTTATTAAGATTCTTTTTGTTCAATCATGATAAATTTTTTAAAAATGAAAAGTAATATAGTTGTATTGCTACGAGTACCGAAAATGCAAAACATGTACAGTTTATTTACAGCTTAATCGTCCAAACCGAAAATATTCCGGAAAGTCTCAAAGAATACGGGAGGATGACCTGTAAACAAAAAATTTAGGGTACTAGGCCATCTATTTTTCAGTACATCAAAACCCTTTGTATCATCAAGTCCCTCAAACGCTTTACTATTCCTAACCTTCCACACAGTCCACATAAGCATAATAGGAATCATGATAATTTTTGATATGTTGATAAAAGAAGTTTCTGTTTATACCTAACAAACTTAAAAATGACTTGGAGCTTTGGCATTTTTTTTTAATAACTAATACAAATCTTGTTTGGAACTCCATTATCTAGTCACTAAAAGAAGTTAAGGCTCCTTTCTGCCTTCCCGAAAAGAAACTCAAGTGTCTACTTTTTTTGTGCTTTTATGACTTGCTTTTACCACTTGCTTTTCCTTCCTCCACCTTCGGGTTCTTTGTAATATGCAGAAATACACAGCTTAACAGTATCATCCCGTGTCAACACATTTAAAGTTGTGCTATTGTGATGTTTCAGGGAAAAGTATCATGTGAGGTGGATGTTAATGTAAACAATCAGACAATTGTCCGTCAAGATTGTCACCCTGAGGTGAGGAACTTGTCCTTCATCATGGCTAATCTGAACTCAATAATAGACACGTTTTCTGGTTGCAGAGATTAATTTCTGGTTGATTATAGTTCTTGCCATAAGACAGTGCAGGGAAATGCTTGCATTTTGGGGATGATTTTTTTCCTTCTTTTGTTAATGAAGGAAACCTTGGTTTGATTTCTGCAGTGATGTCTTGAGGGTCCAGCATAGTTTACCAATGATGAACTGGAAGTCAGTAGCTACTGTATGGTTTGGGATGTTCGGGTGCTGGAGATAGAAGCTATTAGCTCTGCCATAGCTCTTTGGTATACCATGCAAGTCTTCTCAGTATGTTAATATAAATCATTTATAGGTGGATGATACTTGTTAACTAATACAAAGAAAAGAGTAATGAAAATGAATTCATTTCAGGTAGGAACTGCAGCACTACTTCTACGTTTTTCATTAATGAACAAAAAAAAAAGTGTCAGCTTCAGTTTTACTCGAAAGTTATCCCTTGTACATTTTTTAGATTGTATTCAAAATGCAGTATGGTGATATTATGTACAATTTTTTAATGTTAATTTTTAATTGAATGTTTCAATGAATTCTTTTGGAGAAGAATAGTGATTTATATCATCTGCTATGAATTTTTATTAAAATTAATTTTTGTATTAATTTTCAATATTGGTCTATATGAAATTTTTTTAAAAATCCCGCTTCAATGCTGGCTAACTATTACTCAGCTGCCTTTATTCATCTGTCATCTTCTTGGTCGAGCTGCCTTCTCTCATTATTCAACAAACTCTATCAGGAAAAGCCAAAAACTTCCAAAAAGAAAGAACTTGTGAAAATTTTTAACTTGCTTTTGAAATTTTGGCTGTCAGTTGCAAAAATCTTTAACATGCTTGTGAAAATTTGGCCTTCTTTTGGATATATAGACTACCTTCCCAATACGAATCCACCTCATCATAATACAATCACAAGGCACGGGAAGCAACAGTGGCTTCATCACTCCATTGCTGCACCGAGTGCAGCACCAATCTTAACCTCAACGTTGCACACCTGTACCCCGCAACAAGGGCACTCTTTCCTTCTCTTCCGTGGATGCCACCCAGTTCAGATTTGGGAAGGAGGACAAGATTAGCCCATTTTTTGAGACCCTCGATTACTGGAGAATCCAGAGGAAGAAGAGCAAGATCAAGTGCAATGCTTACGACCGATTGCTGGGCTATATTTATGACGATGGGCCACCTCTCACTAACAGTCTTGGCCAGTTCCATTTTGGATCGAGCCAGGTCATCCCTCGGCCCTCTCGTTATTGCTTCAAGACCAAGGCTTTTCGAATCTCCTCCCAGACGTGAACACTCATTTTGTTCACCATTGGTATTTTTGTGAAAGTGAAGTGACGAAATTTGTGTAATTATTAAAAATAAAATAAAATAAAATCTTAAGGGTTAAACTCGATCAAATCGGAATGAGAAGGGTAATAAAAATAACTGAGTTTAAGGGATCAAATTATTGAGAGAAAGTGAAAAGTCAAACTTAAAATATTGCAGTGGGATTGAAATGAGATTTTGAATATAGTGGACTCCCCGAATGATGAAATCGTTGGATTAGGAGGACGTTGCACGACACTATGATGGAGCAGTTCAAAGCAGAAGGCGAAGTCCACGAAACCAAGGCTACTAGTCACCACAAAGGTTTTCTCGTCTATTGGTTCGTTTTCGCTCAAGTGCATTTTCTTTGTTGTTTTTTGTCTTTCTCATTCTGATGGAATGCTTTTTGTTTTCACTTTTTTTTTATGACAGCTGTCATGTTTTCTGACTTATTATTTTTTTATAAATTTATATCTAATTATAAATTATTTATAAATTAATTTTAGATAAATAAGATATTTTCTTTCTTCATTTGTGTTATGAGAAAACGAAGGTATAGCCTAGAACTAAAATTGATACCTTCAAGAAGAAAAGTAAAAGTATTAATGATTTGTGTGGATTTAATGATATTAGAATTTTATGGATTGACAGGAATATTCCAGTGAGATGGCTCTTCTACATCACTCTATCACACAACCAAACCCTTTTTTTTTTATTTTAAAAAATAAAAAAAAAAAAAACCTATTCATTGTAGTGTATCCGCCTTTATTTTTTTAATCTTTATTTTCATATATTTAAAAAAATGTGGCTGCTGGGATTCGAGCCCAGGTCTCCACGGCCACAACGTGGAATTCTTACCACTAAACTACAGCCACCTTGCGCGTCTTTAAAAATATTATACATAATTGACATCTCCGATAACGTTCGCTAAAAAATATCACTCAAAATTAAAACCACTAACTTTGTTTCTAATATTCTTAAGAAGTCATATAGATGCATGCACAAGTACATATTAATACACACCATTTTGTATACACAATATTTATATGTCCATTAGCCTAGGTTTCTCCTCTTGAATTTTTATATACCGTTCTCGCGTTAGGCAAATCTGAAAACTGACATTTTTAATTCAAAAGACGACAAAGGTACCCACTAATTTTTTAACTTGACTGATCCTTATGAACAATTTTAAAGGCGTATAAATTTGTCAAAGGTGTGTTATTAGAGAAGAATGCGGTAGAAAACTCGTGTTGGTGAAGCAAAAATGAGCGATGTAGACAAGTGTCCTACAAGTTTGAAGTAACTTCTCCAATGTCATCATCAACTCAGTCGCTTCTCACTTTCATTAACTGCCTTTTATTTTTGTTTTTTGTTTTTTGTTTTTGACAAAGTTGGCCTTAGAATTTTAGCAATAATGAAACTATGCCATCCCCCCATCATTCTATATGTATAAGTTACACGCCCACATAGAAATTTGAAGCACAACGTTCGGTATTACCAATCTGATGATTACGACTACTAATTTTTATAACACGATATATACATATACATATATATTGAAGTACTAAAAATTAAATAATCAGCAAACAGAAACTTAAGAAAACAAGAATGCGATCGACTTGGTGTTCCATATATCATCTTTTTCTTCTCCTTTCAACGCATACATGCATATACATATATATATATATATATATATGTACACATACTTGTAGTCATGATATATCACTTGCTAAACTGATAATTTCTTATTAATTACCCGACCACCCCAAACATATTCAGCATGGTGGTGCCGGCAACGGAACGACCCCGGGTGCCTTGTTGGCGAACAGACGCAGTACTTGATCGATCCATCACCACCACTACCCTCTCCTGTCGGCGCCGGCGCCTCATGCTGGGTCACCGGCGTTTCGTGCCGCAAAAGAGACCACCATATTCCACCATGTATCACCAAGCCACGCGGCCTAACAGCGGGAGCTTTACCTGGGTAACACATTTCTTCCTCTTATTGGTTGAGGTGAGTAGTAAATTTAAAGGAAGGTTGAAGAAGAAAAGGATATATGTGGAGAAGAAAGGAAAAGCAAAGGCGAGGTGGGCAAGTAAAGTTTAGGATAAAAAGGGCAATTTAAAAAAAAGATTATAACGAATTGATTCGCTCGAGGATGTTTTTGGTTTTTCCCCAACTTGCTCAACATATATATGACAAGTTACTTGCGACTACACTTGTCCAGATTAAGACCCTAAATTCGGATACTGACAAGACGTATGTTGACACAACAAGACGATCAGATTCTGCCACGTAAGTTCTTCAGACACGTGGCGACATGGGCACGGTGGTGACCTGACAGGTGCCATTTTTTTTTCATAGAAAAAAGAGGGGGGAGAAAATTAGGTTTTATCCGGCCAGTATGGTTTTTATGTGGATGCCGGCGTGGGACTTTGAGTTTCGGAAGAGATGAAGATCGATTGGTGGCAAAACAAAATCAACGTGTCGATTGTGTTTAATTTAATAAACATTTTTCGTTCCTTCTCAATAAAGAAAACATAGATGGAAAAGAAATTAACATCTGATATTTCCACCCAATTTTGGATGCTTATTGATTATAATTAGTTACGTAATTTATTATTGAATCTAATTAATAAAAACCCATTGTGTTATAAACATTGAATGTAATAGTTTAATTTTAACTTTTTTTAAAAAAAAAAAATTTTAACGCAATTGAATTACATATAAGATATCATATTACCTCATTTTCATATGTTATGTATATTATATGTAATCAATCTGCTAAATAAATGAATTTTATATTTCTTAAAAATCATGAATTATTGAGGTCTATATTTTTTATGTATATAATTAACGAATCAAAAATTTAGATTCAAATCCAAATTAAATAAAAAAAGAATTAAAATAATTTAATTTATATATTAACTTCATATTCAATATTTTAAATTAATTTTTAATATTCACATCAAATGAGACCAATAATTTTCATCAACGTCCCGGGACCAAGAATCATGGCCGACCTAAACAGTGCCCTCCCCAAGCCTATCCCTTAACAATTTAAAACCATTATTCCTTCAATATCTTCATATATTTGTAAGTTTACTTCGAAAAACTAAATTAATTAAGTTCGATAAGTTAATGTGTAGTTCATATAAGATTAATAATACTAATCTGCATTATCATTTCAGTATTAATTTATAAACATCGTATTAGTTTATTTTAAATTCAATTTCAATAGTATTCAAACTTAAAAAATTAATTTAATTATAGAAACATTATATAATTTAAATGATTTATTCTTAAACTTTTTGATAATTTTCAAGTACATGAATTATAATTGTTTCTATCCACTTTCTTGCTTTTTAGCATTAATCATCAAACTTTTCCATTAAAAATATAAAATATTTATTAGTACCCTGCGTGCATGTTTGTTTTCAAAAGAGGAAATTGAAAAAAAAAAATCATGAACAAGACAAATCACTTACCAATATTTGATAGTATGGAATTGAAAATGATGACTTGATTTTTATTGAATATAAGTGATGTATATATACACGTACAAAATAAGAGATTAATAATCAATCAAATATTCTAATTTTATTAATCACTTAATTCGTGGAATTTACTGTGAATCGCCTTAATTCATATAATTTGTTGTCAATTACCTAATTTGTGAGATTTGTTGTTAATCAAATTATTTATAATAATTATGAAAATATATAATTAATTAATTCCTCTAATATGCTCTCTCAAGATGGAGATCATGTGGAGAGTCCAATCAAGAGTTGAAAGTGAGTGCGTGGAAGAGGATTGGTTGAGAAATATGCTAATTGATCTTCTAAGGACATATGAGTGACAAGTAAAGCTCTACTTGGACTTGATCTTAAATAAAATGATATTCATTTGCAACATGC